>DVZL01005212.1:0-12240 GCA_018236625.1 Lasaia peninsularis
GCGTCGTTTCGCGCGATTAGAAATGTCAAAGTCAAAAATTTGTACTGGGTTTTTTGAGTTTGACATTTCCAATCACGTGAAACGACACGATCGCGTCGAGACGATAGTGTACGTTCTAAGGGAGCAGTACTAGTTTCAGGAAGCGTGAGTATTTACCCGTGTTTAGAGTAGTGCAGGCCGGCGCGCCGCACGAGCTGGCGGGCCAGCGGGAACAGCTCGTCGCGGCGCGTCAGCAGCGCCGGCACGCACCGGCACATCTGCGCCGCCGCCTCGTTCACCATCACCTACAAACCAATATTACCTTCAATAATAACTATATATTATGTATATGGTTATCGCCCCAGGGTCCTTTATTGAAGAAAATGGGCTAATCCCACCTCGTTACTTGATGTTGCATATTGCGTCAAGTAACGTCATGGTTGGCGTCAGTGCTCGTCACTGTTAAAAGCCAGTAAACTTAAGAAGTATGAATATCCCCCTAGCGTTAAGATGCGATGCATTATTCGGACTACTTAAAGCACGGTGTCCCACTTCGGTGTGTACCAATTCGCTACTAACCTCGTGTAAAGTCAACGGTTTCTCGGGTTTCCGCTTGCAGTCGAACCTGCCGTATATCGCTGCGTACTTTCTGATCTCCTCCATCCGTCGCGGGTCTGACTCCGGCATCATCATCACGAGCTCCAGCTCCTTGCACATCTTCTTCTTTGTATTCTGAGGCTTGGGTTCTAACTGGGGAAGGTGTTTGCTTAATTTCTCCGCAGCCGCTGCTAGCTTTTGAACGTGGATGTCTAATAGAACTGGCGTTAATTGTACTGGGGAGGTAACCGAGCTGGGACTAGAGCCAGAGGAAGCCGGTGGACATGCGCTTTGTGGTGAGAACGCTCTTGCCGTTGACGTGATTGGCGTAGTCGGTGCGGGAGATGACGGTAAGACTATCTTGGTAAAAGGCGCCGAATTGTGTATGGGACTCGCATTTGGTGCTGAAGCGTTAGACCCGCAACTGTTTTCGGGAGCGCCAGGCGACGGACTGTACATTGGTCTATTACTATCCGGTGACGCTACCGTTCTCGGAAGACTAGGGATTGTCGGTGGGATGTTGATCAGTCTTTGGTTACATTGGATGAAGGGGTTGTCGGTGGGACAAATGTTGGGGACGATGGGTATTTGGAAGAGGGCGGGATTGTTGACCCACTCCTGCAGCGCCTTTTGGAGCCGCCTGACGTGTAGCGGCTTAGACGCCATACCGACCAGTGCCATGATCTCCAGGAACTCCTCTTCACCCGCGTCACAGAGTTGCTGTACGTCGTCTCCCCCTGGAATAACCATAACATGAAAATATTTTTTAAACATATAGTTATTCACGTCGTAGAGGTTACTTAACGTAGTGTCAAATTTCCGTTCAAATCCATCCAGTCGTTTGAGCATAAAGCTCTTTCAAAATACTGGGTAGGTACTTAAATCTTGAATTTTCAACTATCTACATGGCAAATTTTAATAAAATCAGTACAATTTTTTAGCCTTCAAAATGTAACAATTACACTGATAGTATTTTTTTCTTTGTTATAATACTCTTTGATTTTAGATATTATACATACATAAAAATAAAAAATGGGGATTCATCATCGTTACCACGGTAGGCACGACCCCAAAAAGCATAAATAAACATAAATATACAATTAAGACCTAAATACCAAACAGTATAAATTCCTCATATTTTTTTACAAAAGTAAGTGTTAAATTTGTAATAACCGCAGGTAATTTATTACATCCGACAAATAATTAAAAGAAATTATTAAGATTTTATTGTCGGTGCTATTAAAAAATATTAAAATAAAAAACACATTATTTATAAAAATCTAAAGAAAATAGTCTCTCTTGCGCAAATTGTAAATTCGTTTTTTTCCCGCTTTAAAATTTCTAAAACAAGGGTTTAGTTCAGCAGCGTCTTGCATTTTTTGTTTTTTTTCCCCTTCGCCAAATATTCTCGGCATTTGCATATGTGTTCGGCTAAATTACAAGTGTGAGCGGCCATTTTTTATAAATCACACGTTTTACACGTAATACACAATAGGTACACGAACTGGTCGTACAAGAAATGATTATTTTAAATAAAAATACAAAATTAAAATTCTTGTCGCGCAGTTCATCCACAACGTATTAACATATTTAAATTATGGCCGTCTGTACGAAAATACTCCCTTTCCTCCTCGCTCCTCACGCTCACTTATAAATAATAAATCCAATGGTCATCCAGTGGTCACAGCTTGACCACTGCGTATGTAGCATTTACAACACAAACATATTATGACGTTTTCACACTCATGATAGTGTTTAACTCATACACATATGGTAGCGTTACGTACAATAAATGCATGCAAATGTGGGTATTTTTTTATATCCCCAGTGCATTATTATAAGATAAAATAAAATATTAGTACAGAATTATTCTGTATATACTTCGACACATTAATTTTAATTAAGTCAAATTTCATATTCCAGTAAAAACTGCAGTATTATGAACTAAATATCTATGTCACCAAGAGTCGAACAGACACACATACAAACAATGGTAAACTCGTTATCCTTTTTTGTTGTTTTTGTGCATGAGGTACACTGGTAAAAGCCAAATTTTAATATACATATAGATATTGGTAACTTTTTATATATGCTGCTGACGAGCTTCAGTTTATTACTGACAGAAAACATTAATATAGGTAGTTGGGGGAGGTTCTGTAACGCTTGTGTCGGTGATACAACTGGACCATATCTTGTATGTTTGACGTGTTGCTCGGTTGAAAGGCACGAGGTAAGTGCTCAAAACGAAACTAGTGTTTTGTGTATTTACACGACGTAGCCAAACCTCCCTTAACTTTTTATGGGGTAAGACGGCAAACAAGCACACGGCACTCCTGATCGTAAGAGACAATCGCGACCTATAGACACCATATATGTTGTAGGTACGTCACTGTCCTGTGGCCGGGATCTTAGGCCTGATGTGC
Organism: Lasaia peninsularis; assembly: GCA_018236625.1. NCBI lineage: Eukaryota > Metazoa > Arthropoda > Insecta > Lepidoptera > Riodinidae > Lasaia > Lasaia peninsularis. The sequence continues at coordinate 3,000 of DVZL01005212.1, forward strand.
AAGTCTACCGGCAACACTACCCTCCGAACCGGAACAAGACAATGTCGTTATGGCGACAGGAATTGGTAGGGCGGTGGATTCATACTCGGGCGAGTTGCTGAACAGCACACTCTATCACCAATGGTCTTGTTTTAAATGACCCAGATAACCTATGCTCGCCTTTTACGAGCTGCCTGGTAGGGAGGCATATATTCTATTCTACACAGAAGACACGGACCAATACAGGGAAAACTACTATTATATTTAATATTATCTATTCTTTTCTTTATCTCACTATCTCACTGACGAGCTTAGGTAGGGATGCCACCGCTTTACCCAAGACCCCGGCATGACTTTTGTGACGACTTATGACTATTTTGATCTTAATGAAAATTAGTTAAACTCGTCTAATGACAGCTGCTGCTAATGCCCACGCTAAATATTAAAAATAATGATTATTATTCGTCGCGGCATACTAACTTCTGCGGTTTTTAATCGATATATTCTGAGGTAGAGACTTAACATCTGTAGAAATATCTAGAGCAAACTGAATCTAAATGTCGGAAGGTATTTTGTCTCTGTCTTTTATTTGCGTTGGAAAAAGATAGCGATAACTGAAAATAATTTTAGTAAGCGCGAAGCAAAATTACCAATATATTGTAACGATGACAGGAATAATCGCTTAACTAATTCAAAGTTTATAATAGTATTATAAATTACCCATTTCCAACAGGGTGTCGTAATATGCGAGTAGGCTAGCTCTCTGCATCACCCTGTAGAGTTGGAGTTCAGCCTCGTTTGCCGGGGCTGACGTCACCACCACTGGAAACAAATAAAAAACCACATTCTAAATAAACTATTCCAATAGTATAAATGCGATTCCATGTATGTATATTTGCTTGTTACGTTTTAACGTTATACTAACTAAATCGATTTTAAATACGTATATGTTTACTATAGATATGTACCTTCACGCCTGATATCCCGGGAGGGGTAAGCAGAGGTGTGCTAGTATATCCATGACTATAAGTAAGACTATGTTATGTATGTCGAGTAGATATACTATAACACCAAATTAGCCAAGGTACTAGGGCCTATAATGTTATAGGTGGCAAGCCTATTGCCACTTCGAGCACGTTCCGGTCCCGGGCAATGTAATGATTTGAAAAACATTTAAGAAAAGTTGCTTGACCTGTGAATTGAACCCAAGACCCCACGTGGCTAACGGTCTTAACAGGTGACATTTATTATAGAATAGATTAATTGGACTTTACAGAAAAACAAAGTTTACATTTTATCCCGATATCTTCAAAGTTTTCTTAAGAAGAGTTAAATAACTTACTATCAGCCGAATAAACGCCTCTCGAAAATGTAAACCAAAGTATATGAATAATGATATATGTCATATGAATATGTACCGTGAACAATTATTATAATTGGTATTTACCAATTTCATATTTTTAATAACACCAGAACTTCAGATAGGCAACTTATTATTCGATGTTTGAAAACATTGTTTTATTTATACCATTTATAGGGTTCCGTACTCAAAGGCTAAAATCCTGTTACTAAGAATCTAATGTCGGTCTGTCAGGCTGTATCTCATGGTAGAGTTCATATATGTATGGTAGGGTTCCTACTATCCACACTAAGTAAATAAATTAAAAGCAAAAAATTTTTTAGAAAAAGCTTTTATTTTTTTTTCGAATTGCACTCAACGAGTCCTTTCATTTGATGCCCATATTGTAGAAGTGGTTTAAAAATAACTATTCCGCCACCTTGTTTGGTCCACCATATTGGATTTAGAACGACGCCACGTACCTTATCGTGCATTGTCATTCCAACTAAACGTGTAGGTATACAAAATTTCAGCTCAATCGGATAAATATAGCTACTTCAAAATATTCAATTTTAAGATTCCACTCGAACATACATACCTACTTACATTCATACGTTGCAAGTTAAATAAAAGCTTTTAAAAACAAAATCCTTTGTTCAATATTAATAATGATAAAATATGGCTACTTAGAATATTTACAGAATCTTTAGTTTTAAAACTAAATAATTCATATACATATAACAAACATGTTTTTTGTATCAGTTGAGTAGATAATGATACGGAACCGTTCATGCACAAGGCGGATTCGCAAGTGGCCGGTTTTTATTTTTATAACCGGTTAAGTAGTTTAGCTGCTAAAGTGGAACACACGTCCCTAAACACACATATTATTACACCTGGAACTTTTTTTGTGACGGTCTGTTGGTAACAGTTCTGTGACACATTCAATAAAATGTCATAAACTCCTCGGGCAAATAAAATAACAAGTCACAGATCACATGATTATTTATCATAATTACATGTGATCTGAGGCTTATTTTACAATGGTTCTACATATTTTTGCTTTCCTGATAAGATACTTTAGCCAGTTTCAAATGACCTCTACTTTCAACGGTCCTTGTATTAGGCATTTTCTGTTTTTTTGTAGTGAGAGTTGCTTTGGCTGTGATTTCTAAACAACAATATTTACGACTTGGAAAAAAATACGATCTATAGATATTTTTACCCCTAAAACACCTAGGAATCGAGGTAAAAAATGTAAAATCTAAACTTTGGAAAACGTGGCCAGATTATTGCCACTTTCTACCTCAAGGGTAAAAAAAATTTTTACCAACAGGCAATCACTAAAATCGTGAACAAAGTCGCCGATACAGCTAGTACATATAATAAAACAGTAGAAGAGTGAATTTTGTTCATCAAATATATTAAAAAATAGGTCTAGGCGAATAAAAACAGGCTGCTGAACACATGGCTGACATTTGTAGTTTTTTTGTCCGTCTGTCTGTCTACCCCAGACTGAGATTCATGCCGAAACTACTATAATGATTGTGACAAAATTTAACTAGCTGGAACTTTATATTCCGAGGTGCGTAAAAGGCCTAATTTCATTCCCGTTTACTTAAGAGGGTCCCGTGGGAGAGGCCCAAAATTTTAACTTGGCTGCAAATTCAATAACGCGTCGTCCGATTTTATGTACTCATGTTTTGGTTTTGTTTGTGACGTAACTGGCGTAGGTTCAAGTGTCTGTATTTTTTTTAGCTTTTAGACGCTCTTTCCACCGCTATAAATAAAGATACCACGTGACTTTTTATTTTCTCCACTATCTAATGGACAAAACCCAATAAGTTCCCATGACGCTCGAGTGATTACACATTTAGCTTACTTGACTTACCTACTACAACCGTGAATGAAGTGAGTAACAAATATATTAAGTTGAAAAGTTTGATTCCTTAGTTGAACACGATGATTTAAAACAGGTTAATGCTCTGGTAAGAAATTGAAAAAATATGTTTAAACTGAATAGTTCATTTATTGTGGTAGGCTATATAACATCAAACTACCACAAATAGAAGTAGGTAGAGCAGCAATGACAAATGTTGCAAAAATGGAAAACACTTTTTGAGGACTTAGCGGTGGATGTCTAAATCGTGAAATTTACGCAAAAACCATATAAAATGTTCACCTCAAAAGTTTAAATAAAAGCTTTTAAGAAAACATCATCGACAGAATTCGTCTATCTTTTAATGTTGACTCATTATAACATTTTTTATATTAGGTAATCATTATATTTCGAATAAATACATTATTTGTGAGGGTGTTTTAATAAATACGTTAGTTATTATTCCTTATCCAAATAAATAATTTATTTTTATAGGCATTTAATTTTAAATGTTTACCAAAGTTACTCTGAGTAAACGTGTTGTAATTAAAATAGTATTAAAAAGTGTGGGGCACAACTAGTCGCGTATAAAACTTGATATTAACGTGTAACGAGAAAGTGTTCAGCGATCGTGTCTCAAATTATAGATAACTATGATGAATTCATCTTAAAATTACTTTGCATATTACAAAACCGACGCCGGGCCAGACGGTGCGTGCTCCTAACAATTTACCGCCTAAAATCGCGTGAGGGACAAAAAATCCACCCTTTTAATCACAACCCCTGCTTATCAAAAGAATTGATTCAACCGTTACCGTACGAAAAAATGAATAAGCTGTATATAAAGGGTTCCTTTGTTTGTGGAACCAGTTACCCGCCAATGCAAGGGAAAAATATCGACCTGGGTTGCCGTGTTGAAAAAATGTTGCCACCCCTAACGTTTATTGGGTTTTGTGATCGAAAAAAACGTGGGGTAGCTCCACCCATGCCAGGTAAAAATTGGCAAAAAAAGTTTAACAAAAACATTTCCTATTTACTAATGGCATGTGTTCATGTTATTGTACTATTTGGACGGGAACTAGGATTCGTGTACAAGCGTTACCTAAAACCAATAAGTACGCGAAGGTTAATTACCGACCTCACGTGAGGCTTAAATGCCTCTTGCTTGGGTAAGTTTACTGGTTACTCAACGGTCTAAACCGGAACATAACAACGGCGAGCATACATGTCAGGAGAGGGGGAAAGATACATGGTATCAAACTATGCATATTATTAAGAAGTTTGCCATATTCGACTGTCTGCAAAAATATATCGGGTAGAATAATTGGAAAATATTAATGACTAGCATTACGCCCGCGGCCTCGGCCGCGGCTTCGTCCGCGTGATTTATTTTAACAACTTTCAAAGAGCAGGTTTTTTCCCGACTTACAATACTTATTGCGTAAAAACATACTCTCTTTTTAATGTAGTCGTTTTAAAGTAGCCTATGTTTTATATTCATCTATAAGCAAGCTATCTTGTTGTAAAGTTTCATCCAAATCCGTTCAGTAGTTTTTCGTGAAAGAATAACAAAATTTACATCCATTCTATATTATTCATCATTGGCGCTTGGTGCAACTTCCACATATTCATATTTCAAAAAATATATTTTAAAAAGCCGACCGGTGTTGCGTTTTACAGCATCATCAGGGCTAAAACTTAAGTTTTAAAAACAGTTCATAAAAACATACTTAGTTTATTAAAAAATACGTCGATCCATACTGACAAACTTTCGCGTTTATAATATTAGTAGGATCTATCGCCTTTGTGGTCGAGGGTAGTTGGTGTCCGACTTAGACGCACCACGTCTCGGGTTCGATTCTCAGGCAGGAAAACTTAAGCTTATTTGTTTTTTCAGTTTCTCTGAAATATTTGATTTTTGATTTGAAAGATTTGAAAGATGGCGACGGACCTGATGCCTGTCAAATCATGAGACATAATATGTTTGGCTACTTGTGGGTGCACATGTACCTCTGCATACTTGTTTGGGGATGTAGGCGTTAAGGCATTAAGATAATAATACATATAAATTATTACAAAATTTCGATATACAATGTGAATACGTTGATATTCCATGATCAAGTAGCTCGCGTATTATCCAAAGGTGGTGTAAAGCGTCTCAGCAACCGGCGCGTATGCATGAAGAGAATGATGAATATGGAGGAAGCCAGGCTCTCGATACTCTCTACCTACCCGCAAGGGACCTGGCGTGAAGATATGTATGTATGTATGTACTATATTTCCCTATGTAATGGAAGAAGTAGAGAACTAACTAGAGGATATGTAACCATTTTAGAATAGGAAGATGTGTAGTGGTGTAGTAATAGTGTAGTAAGTAGTGGCTCGTATATTCAAGCGGTCTTTCAAAAAAAAAAGATTTTGAAAACCGCCTTCAATTTCAATAACATGTCAAATTATTCAAACTACGCATTATATACATTTGGTATAACCGAAAAACCATTTGAATTGGGGTGCTAGGTACCGATAGCTTCATGGCGGTACCCTATCTATCTCTCTCTCTATTAAGATACTGCAATCTGCTTTCTCGTTTACCCGAAGGACAGTTGGAAGCCTACCTTCTCTGCTCTGTCTTCAGTACCTCTATGGGTTCAAAAAAGTTCAGATTCATAAAAAAATATAGAGTCGAAATTAGAATTTCCTTTTTTGGAAGTCTGTTAAAAACAAGTATTACATCATTAAGCCTAAATATAGCATTAACAAGTGTCAGGTTAGTACAATAACTAACTTATACAACTCGCATAATTTCTAAATGTCACTACAGAATTTAAAAAAAAAATACAAAGTAAAAAGTAAAAAGTGTACAAAAAACACTTCCCAAGATAAAGAATAGGTAAGCTATCCCAAGTAAAAAAATGTAATTGTTCATAATTTTTTATAATGAAACTCAGTCTTACAACACTTTCTCAGACAGAAAAAAGTTCTTTCTTCATTTAGTGTCCAAAAAATGTATTTGCATAATCTGTTTGTGCATAAAAAATCGCCATCGCGCGGAGTATATGCAAATCAGCACAGATAACGAAGGGGTGTAGACCGACCATATGGCCTTTGCATTGTTTTTTTTTTCTTTTTTTAATTTGGTCACGTAACACTAAACCTCGGATTTATGTTAATTTGATCTATAATTGTATGCATCTCTCACGGTCCTTTTGCGTTTTTTGTAATGTTTTTGTCTTGAGAACATACCTATTCAGAATTGTCAAAGTATTAAAATTAAAGTTTTATATATATTTATTATATGTGGTATTTTCCAGAATCAATTTTTCAAAAATGTTTTATGTATTTTGAAATAATTTGTTAATTATTATAAAAAAATAGTTATTTTTCATTATTTTTGATGAATATATATATTAAGACACAGGGGCTAAGGTGCCAACAATATTTATGCGATTTTATGTCTATTTGTCGGTTTTTCTCTTTAGCATCAAAATAAAATTAGATCCGCATCCGCTTACGCTAGTTTCAAATTTTATTACGCTTTAAAAAAGATCGGCAAGGTTTAAAAAACTATTTCCTGCTAGTAAATAAACTAACCGAAGCCCTTAGCGTAAGTTTATACTACTCTACCTTTAGGTCCAGAATTTTACAATGAAGCTATTTGACTGCGTCAAATAATAATGAATAACGAGCTGAACTAATCACACCGATTTATCTACATCCAAAGTAAGAAAATTATACTATGAGTATATTTAGTACTACCTGGAAATGAAGTAATATATATAAATAGATACCAAAATATAATATAATCAAATCTATAAATATATTTTTTATTTATAAATACAATAAATTTCCCACAACACGTGAGATAAATATAGCAAAAAATAAAAATGTTGCAATTTATTTGGTTTTAAATCAGTTATAAGTTTTACGTTTATGATATAAGTATTTTCTACCTGCCTCCTTTCTTAATTTTTTGAATCATATTTTATTTTAAACGTCTCTGCATAAGTTACACGCAAACGCAGAGGCATAGAAATCATGTTATAATCTATAATTAGGCATCTACCGCGATGAATAAACACGTGTATTATACTGATCGTGCGAAAAATACGCCTAATTCATAAGCCAGAATACGATAGTAATTAGGATCAACGGGATAGACATCGAAGCCGGATTCTTAAAAAAGAAAAAACTTCCCTACCTGCAGTGTATGGTAATGCAATCCCGCAGATAATACAATAATTCTGACAAAACAAAAACAGACTATTGTCGCGTTCGAAATTTGAATAACCGTTCCCGGTGCTAATGACAGTCATAGACAACAAAGATAGCGGGATGTGCTCGCGCATTTGATTAGGTATTTTTTAGCACTTGCATAGTGATTGATATGCGTAATGTCGTCTTACGGTATGAATATTAATGTTGAGAATGCTGCTAACGACACTTTTTTATTTTTAAGCCCGACTTCCGTGCGAAACGAGTGTCTTTGCATCTAGTATTTTTTTCTGGAACTGGGTCACGAGGTTAAAATAAAAATTTTCATTTTTATCTAGCTTTGGCATGCAATTTTATGTTAGTCTTAGGGATGGCTATTTCACATAGCTTGTTAAAGGTAAATGTTTTCTTTAAGTTTGTCAAACCAGAAATATGACAAACAGTTTCCACCCCTTTACTATTTAACATATTTTTATGCATAAGTGGGCTGATATTTTTCGATACCATTCTATAGAACGGCTCCGTGATGACGGTGAAAACCTTTATACTTTTGCCTCCGTAACGTCAGTGCGGGCTATTATCGTATTCTAGCTCGGGGGTCAGGGTAGGTTACTTACACAAGAATATTGACATCCTTGACTCAGGTTTGAAACATACCTAATATTAAACATCTTTTGTCATTTGATTTATTGTTTTGACATTCAGGACATCTATCGGCTTCTTCGCTTCCCAATACGATGAAAATGAGTTAAGTGGTAACTTAGAATTAAAATTAATTCTAGATCTACAAAAAATTATAGTATAGGTACTATCTGGTGTCACGAGTTGTCAACTAATTGGGACAAAATCGAATAAAAAAATTACTTTTGACAGAAAATGTTAATAATTTGATATTTTATCAAACGGTTTCTCCCAATTAGTTCACCATTTATAGATATAGAGATTATAGATAGATATAGAAGGATAGAAAAGTCAAGTGACAATTTAGTTTAAATAATCTACAGATAACAATTACTAACAGATGCTAACAATCTGAGATTGTTTAAATACACTGATAGATCTGCGTGAGAACAACAAGACAAGTGTTACGAGACAACCTAACAGTCACCATAGTTAGTTAGATGTGCAAATCTATATCTTACCTTCCGGAATAGAACACGACAGTATCATTATGGCGGCAGCGTGAATGTGACTATATAAAAACTGGTATTCTTGTCAAATACGATATATTAGGTAGCCGATTCCGATATCAAGAATATTATGGGAGAAATAAGTTAACTGGTGCAATTATAAAAATGGTAATTTTATAAAACCATAAAGCAGAGCACATGTCGATCAGATATTCTAATAACTTTATTATGTTTGATTAACCCTTCAAATGCGACCAGAGTGTAATTACTAGACAGATGCAGCACTGATTAATTACGGGAAAAAGTGTTTGGAAGCACCTGCTCGGATCTCACTTTCGTATGAGAAAAAATCCTCAAAGTTACCCGGCGTTTTTTCATCCAATCACCTACCTATGTAAACCACTAGTCATTGTCTTATGAAAAAACGGAAGTTGGGGCAGCTTTATTAGGGTTCTGTAATCGGATACAAAATCATAAATCTGCAGTTTACATTTAACATTCATTTTTAATAATAAATGTTAGTTATTTATTATGAAACTGAAATTCGTATGAAAATTTTAATATATATGTTTCATTTTTTTTATTTTAGCAAATGAAAGAAATATAACAATTTATCCATACATTGTATCATTTTGATAGCAGCTCATTTATCCCCTTACTATAGAAGTCAGCCGGAGAAGAGGCCGTGAAGTCGGCGAATGC
>DVZL01005213.1:0-12238 GCA_018236625.1 Lasaia peninsularis
CTGATGACCTGAAGAAGGTGGTGGGAAGCCGCTGGATTCAAAAGGTACAGGACCTGGTGGAGTGACGTCGATTAGGAGAGGCCTATGTCCAGAAGTGGACAAAGAAGGGCTGATGAATGGATGAATGAAAATCAATTTTTGTATCATGGTTATATTTTAAAACCCATTAAAATATTTGATCCCAACATGATGAAAACATTATTTTATTTCTCTTTATATTTCAGGTGTAAAAATTCATTGAAAATGTTTTCAGATGTTTTAATGCGACAAATAGTAGATAAATGTTGATTAATATAAAACTTTAAACTAAAGGTACGATTAAAATTCATATTTTGCTAGGTACAAGTTTTATTTAAAATTGCTGCAAACACGGTCGATGCTTTTTAAAGCATACAATATTACACCTATCGGAGACCTCAAATAATCGAGAGTAAAACTATGAAGCTAAAGGTACTGGAATCGAGCATTATAACTTTTTATCACTAAACTTTTTTTAGTTAATTTTAAACGGGGATAAAGATTGGAAGATATCCAAATTATTTTATTATCTTATCTGTCGTTAGATGACTGAAAATAACTATATCAATTTATATTGACTTCACTTTTTTATGGGATAGCGAAAAGGCACATGGGTAAGAGACAACCGTGGCGTATTGAAACCCTAAATTTTATAGGTGCGTGACTGTCATCGAGCTGTTAGTTAAAAGCCGGCAAGTCTACCGGCTAATCTACCCTCTGGATCGTAATACGACTATGTCGTTATAGCGGCATGAATACGTTAGGCAGTGGATTCCTATCTGGGCGAGTTGCTGCACAACACTCTACCAGTAGAAATTTACTACAAGTATAACTCTTATTCATAAGTTCAATATAAAACCTTTATTAAAACTGGTCAAGTAACATATTTAATTTCAGAAAAATCGTTTGCATGTATTACCACACAAGCAGTGTTGGGTAAACAAATAAAAGATAACTTAAAAAATGTAACGGTTTATTAAATTATGTTTGTCTTCTCATAATCACATTACAAAGCTGTCCACACAATTTGTTCCATAATTTACTCTCAACACATAGCAACTAAACACACAGTCTTGTTCCACATGTAAAATAAGAATAGGTCAGATGATCACTCTGCTGACACAATATACTAAACATTCACACTTTTTTACAATATATTTTATTTAGTGAGCCAATTTGGCAACATTCAAATAAAAAACAACTGCTCTAATTCTGATTTGCTGATAACAAAAAATATACGCCGTCCAAGACAAAAAATAGTAATGTGCGTTACCCACTTTAAAAGAATGAGATGTTAAGCCGTTGCTTAGTTTACCCTCTATTTTTCCTTTCAAACCGGAACACGGCACAGGCCGGCACTGACCGCTTTTTATCAATAGCACCGAATGCAAAGGTAATTCTAAACACTGGCAGACACTAAGATTATTAATAAAAAGAGAGACAGTACATAATAATTTCAAAACTGAGCATTAATTATTACTTCTTATAAAGACCTATTCTTATTCTAATATTTACACCTCAATACAACCATGGCTGGGGTTTGAGAGCCAGCTGATAAATTCAATATTTAGTCATCACCGACGGATCGTTTGGCTTTCCTCAAACGAGGAGACTGTTTTGGTGTTTTTGGTGATTTTTCTGTAAAAAAAAGAATATATTTTTAGTTATACTCAATAATTGATCGATATATAAAATTATTATATGTTAGGACAGAAATTATAATAATCTATCTAAATAAATAAAACCTACAAAAAGATGTATTTAGTAATGTATTTTTATCTCTGTAGAGTCCAAAGGAATAAATTTGTTATAAAATCTAATCTGCCGTCATCATTTAGTCACCCAATGCTATACTTGCCGAGACATAGTTTCCATTTGAGAACCCTTCTACCAACATCTACCAACCATTGGTTCTACGACAGATGTGATCAGCCTAATGCTACTTCAATTGGCTACATCTTTAGATGAACTAAGTCTTATACCGAGAGTAAATTAAAATACTATATTACAAGCTCTTCTCTATGGTGGAAGTTAAATTTTAAAAACATTATAAATACTTACTTAGTTGATTAACAACTTCTCTTGGCAGCCAATCATAATCTACATCATTAGCAGTGCCAGTCTCAAGTGGTTTGGGCGCAGATCGTGGTGAACGACGTCTAGCCAATGATGAGAGGGCTTGTTGACCGAGCACCAGGATCAATACACAGGCAGCCCCGAGGAACACATAGAGGAAGAATGTCTCACCGTCAAGACCTTCTGACACTTCTACAATGTTCACAGTTTGATTGTAGACAGCTTCCTGTAATCACAATTCAGTCTTATATTTTTTCAATATAAATGTATGTATTCACATTATTATCTATTACTAGTTTAGAAAGATTTAAATTTAAATTATTTCATAATAGTATTAAATGTCAAACCTACACATTTAAAATGTCAGTGCTTATAAAAGAGAAACTATCAATCAATAAGAGAATTGAGTAAAAGTATGCCCCTGTAAGCAAACACTCAGCTAATATCAAAAATGTTTTGTAACAGTGGAAGAAGATGGAAAAAAGGAAGCTATTCATTGTGAAGCAAGTGGCAATATTTCAAGTGTATACCTTTTAAAAATAATAACCCCTTTTCCTTAAAATCCATGATCATATTGTTTCAGAAATACCAAAATTTAATTGAGCTTTAAAACAGGTTTCTTTGTAAGAATATTATAAATGGGGTTGAATGTCAAGCTTTAGGTTTAGGAAGAGTTACCATTCATAAGTTAACTGAATGATAATAACAAGTAGATGGCATTTCATTTTACCTGATAATAATTTCCACTGGCATCTCTATAGTTTAGTTGGATATTTAGTCCAAAGGGTCGTCCAGCAAAAGCTTCATTGGGGATAAAGGAATAAGCAAAAGTAGCCTCTTGTTTGGGTTTCACTTCTCTAAAGTAAGGCAAGGCCGTGAAGTTCTGGATATAGTAAGTATAATCCATTGGATATCTGAAGGAAGCTTCCATGGTTTCTACAGTATAATCTTCGATGCCTTTATTGATGAAACCAACTAAGAACTCAACTGGGAAACCAGCTTGCAGATCTACAATAAAAAGTTACAAGTTATAGTATATTTTTGGCTGCCTAACATTTTTGTGTTACTTAACCATCTCAATATAACTGACTGAATTCCAATGTTTTCAAAATTTATCTTTTAGTAATTATGAACAACTATGTTCCCATTACAAATTACAGTGAATAAAAATAAATAGTCCTGCTAATGGGTAGAATTAGTTCTAAGAATATATATAAATACAGAAAAATGAACCACTTGCAAACACATTTCGAATATTTATTTTCTAACAAAATACCGTATTTGATTCAAACTATCATAGACAATGAACTATAATAAAAAGTTGTTGATACTGCTCTTCTTAGAAGAATATAGGTCAATTGTTTTTGAAAAAACTTGTAAAAAGTGAGGGTTCATTTATTTATTGATCACAAACACTTGAACTATGATTCAATAGTAGAAATTTGCCACAATTTTGCAGGATTGGAACTACCTTCTAAAAATTTCACTTTAATGCTGGCCAATATTGTTAGTTGTATTTCTTATCATTAAAAGACTCATTTGTTTGTTTGTCTCATAACATCTATTAATAAAACAATATTATAGAAAAGACTTCTGATGCTATAAAAAAGAGATTTATGACAATTGAAAATCATAAAGGTAATTTTGTTACAGCAAATTTATACAATTAATAAGAGAATATTCATCTGTTCCTCTTCATCTATTCTGCAAAATAAAAAAATAAATAGAATAAAATTCTTACCAAATGCTACATCTCCTTGGCTGGTTATTGGTTTTGTAAACAATATTGTTGTATCTACATCCTGTGAAGACTTGACAAGAGAATCATCATCATCTCCTAAGGCATCATCACCTACTACTTGACTATCTTCACTTTCAATATCAACAACCTCATCCATTTCATCTTCCTCTGCTCGTGCAAAAAGTGAACTATCTGTAATATAATATAATAAAATAAATTAATATCCATAGTTATTCTTTGATTCCAAAAGCTAATGCCCCTGAGTAACTTTTATACAGGGACCTTTTCCTTGATGTTGTTGTAGATAAGTAATGACATATTGAAAATTAGAAATGTTGGTATCTTATTCAGTGTATTAATTCTAAGAGTTAATAATTCTTTATTAATAGGGCTAGTATTATTAAAATTGTTATATTATGTGATGTTCTGTTCCTAATATCTTTAATATATGAGTAAGGCTGCAAAGAAATGCTCAGCTACAAGAGAAGCAGCAAAGATATGGGTAAAGCAGTATTCCATATCATTGATTATGTATAACAAAGGTTTTTAGCATATGTTTGTCACCCATCAATAAAAAAAAACCCCAATAATTATTCAAGGAATACACAAGAATAGAATAAAAGTTGATAATGAAATATATTAATCTTTTTTTAAAGGAAAACCCTTATAATATAGATTTAGGTCAAGTTATGAATTAAATAGTGAATGTACAACTATAAAGTCGATACATCACACTTTCTTCAGTCCTAACATGCTGAAATTAAATTGTTCTATCACAAAATGTGTTAAAAAATCTTAGAAGAATATGGTCACTCTTTCCCTTTTTTAATTTAGTTACATAAACATAATAACTATATTAAATGATCGAATACGCTTAGCTTTTCTCATATGAACCTTTTTTCGTACTTTTCATTAATCACAATTAAAATCCCTTGCCACGTCTATAAAAATAACTTTCTAGTTTTAGAAATAAAAATTTCACTAAACTACTTACCACTTTGGAAGCACAGCAACGAGGCAGGAAGAACTAAAACCAACAAATATAATAATTTCATTTTGGAATTGGTTTTGTTGTTTTTTCTATAAGTATTATCTTAATTTAGTGTCTGTCCATTCACTTCTCTTGAGATATTACAAAGCGGCCACAAATGCATTGACTCGCTTCCACAAATGCCAAATTTGTTTCCAACTCGATTGACGTGGAAGAATAAGTTGTCAATGTTGTCACCAATATTGCCTCTATAAAAAATCCTACTGAAAGGAATCGAGTACCTACAATAACAAAAAATGGCAAATAAAAAACAAAAAATAATAAATTGTTATTTTTACTACACTGAATAAATAATTTGATCTTAAAATATGTCTTATACGATAAATAACTAATTGTTTTATTGTTTCCTAGCAACTAGCTTTGAATACCGACATACAGACGATTTTTAAATCTGACTAGGCGCAGCGCATAAAGCTTTATGTAGACATACTTAAAACTTGTGATTTCACATGTTTTATGTGTTGTAACTTGTAACCAGTTTTAGGTTACCTACATTGTATGGAGGGTATTACCTATACCCTCCATACTACATTGGTTAATAAATTTGTCATAGGATCTATGAAAAGTAAACGGATTTTATCCGTAGTAGCCCAATTCAACATCAGAGACAGATGAAGCGTTCAAATCTTATTTTTGGAAAATTTTTGAAAATTTGAAAATTCATTTTAGAAATTTTTGAAAATGTATCCCGAAGACAGGGTTATCTGAAAAAAGTTCTAACTTTAGAACAGTTTAGACAACCATCTTAACAAGGGACTCAGTTTATATTTGCACCAGGGCCTTTATTTATCTAGTTACACCATTATTTACATGTTCATCTTCAATACTAAAAATATAGTTTTGTTTTATTAGATGAGATGACAAGACACACTTGACTTGTAGACACCATATATGTTGTAGGTGTCTTGTGGCTGGCATGTTCGGCCTACGTGAAAGTTTACTGGCTATAACCAACACTATTTTGTCTAGAATAGATAAGGCGGTGGATTCATACCCAGGCAAGTTTTTGCTTAGCGCTCTAAGTTAAGCGGACTGGATTTCCATGCTTAAAAGTAAGGGACAACCGGGATTACCTTTATGATGATCATGATGACTCTACAATTGTAAAATTTGTAAATAATATGGCGTTATTTCTTTCCTAGATTCAAACAATAAAAATTGCAATAATTTTTTTATTGTAAATATAATAAAAAAAAATAATTAAAAAAATCAGGTTATTTTGAAAAAGGCATTTAATAAAAATATTATTTAAAAAAATAACATGTGTTTTATTTTCTATAATCGATAACAAATTTGCCAAAATAGAAGTTCTTATACAAGTCAAGGTTGTCCTGATAAAATACTTATCTCTTATATTTTGAATTTCAATCACAGTTTGGATTAAATAAGGCACACTTCTCATCTATATCCCGTACTCAGTGTCTGAGTTTATCCCACATAAATAAACATATTGACCAGATAATTATATTAATTTGTATACTTAATTAAAATCTTTTCTAATCTTCGATTCAAACATGATAATAAAGGTTCTGACACACATGCTCATTACTAGCACGAAAGCATACTTTTAATGCACATTAGTAGCATGTGTGACAGAACATTGCTAGTAATGAGTATGTTACGCTAGTTGGTAATTAGTATACGCTCGTTTTAAGCATGCTAATAACATGCCTTTTTTGAGCACGTGTGTACCTTAAAAAAGCACACAGCCAAATATACAATTTTACTGTATGTTTTTAATTTTTTCATGCTTGTTACTCGATCGTACTCCAATTACAAATCAATATTTATGATACTTATTTTAAAAAAATAGGTCACACTCCAAAAATGGTTTTACATAATTTTTTTTCGAACGTTAAGCTATCGGTTTTGTTATTACCACATCCTCAAGGCTATTGTAACTGCAATAAATATATTAATATAATTTGAAAGCAACAAACAACAGTTTTACATTTTAAAAAGTACTAAATATTAACTTTTTTTTAAATAAATAATACATGATGTTACGACATTATATTTATGTATCCACTTTTAAAATGTTATAGGCTTATGTTAAATCAGAACTAACGTTGCTCGGGTAATATAGTGCGATGAAATAGCATTTAACGCCATCTAGGAACAGTTATAATTTAAAAGCATTTTTTATGACAAAACACAGTATCATGGAATGACGTACTTACCTATATAAATTTTATTATTAAAAGACTATAAAAAAATCAAAATAATATATGCTTCGTATTTTTTATAGACGTGAGGATAGCTTAATAAGTAAAATAATCAGCCTTATGTCCATGTTCCATAATCCCTGCCTTATTATAGGAGTTCCAGATAATAGATTTAGGAGAACGCAAAAAGCGCTGGCTTTAGGCAGCGAAAATGTGAGCCAATAATTTGTCACAAGAGAAAATTGTATTAGTTAGCCAAAATTGTACAAAACTAGAAAAAGAATACGAAGGTTGTAACCGGGACTAACGTCATATTAAAGGAGAGTAAACTTATGTCCAATAAATCGATAAGTAAAAAAAATATTACAAAATAGTTCTATCCAACAATTCAGAGTTTGATGAAAAGTGATTAGTAATTCCTCTATGTTATGATAATGTGGAACCGACCTATATTGATAGTGCAAATTTATTCATGGACCCATTCATATGAATTAACAAGGTTCAGTTATATTTGTCGTCTCACGGTTAAAGCAATGGCTAACAAAGGTAGGTATATTTTTAATTTAATCGATTCATAGTAAATTAAATAAATATAAATACGTAAATAAATAAAGCTAAAAACGACAGATTATAATCTTCTTTTCAAAAATTCCGATCCGGTGATAAATTTTAGAATTATATAGACGCGTCACAAGAACCGCTTCTAAGATCTATGTGAATAAGATATTTTCTATTTTGTGAGTTTTTTTAGTTTCTTTTGTTGCCTGGGATAAGGTTTGTGCCAAATATGGTGACCCAATTCCCATCTCTGACGTCATGGTGTGTGTGTAACGCCTGCCTATCTTTTTGGAAAATGGGCGTGGCGAAATTTATTTACTTACTAACTGTGCCCGCGACTTAGGTAAGTAGGGAAGTACGTGTCAAAACTCGTGCACGTAGCGTTTCCTACCATTATTTTTTTTTAAAAACGGGAAAAAATCACTTTTATTGTAGGGCAGTGCCCTTTATGTATTTAATATATTCTGATTTTAGTATGTGTTGTTATAGCAACGGAAAATTTTAACGGGAATATTAACTTTCTAGCTAGCATGGTTTTGAGATACCTAAAGTCTGATAACAGACAGACAAAGACGGAACCCTAAAAATTAGGCATAGATGATAGAACAAGGTTAATTAACGATACTAATCTCTTTTTGACTGTACATCTTTAATATTTATTTTACTAGATTTACTTTCTCAAATTAAATCGACATAAAAATGAAAGGTAAATTAAAATTTTACGTAACTACCGTTAATGTTATTATTAGTTTGTAACATCATAAGGGGAAAACACAACACTTAAAACTCAGCGAAGACATTTTTTTCTGTTAAGCTCTAATTCGTTGTAAGTTCCAGATCCTTGCATTTTTTAGAATTGAACGATTAGAATAATAAGCCAGAAAAAGCCTATTACTTATTCACATTCGCTGTAACTCTCAAGCAAAAGCGCGCATAATGAAAGATGAAGCGAACTTCCTCGTCTAGTTCGTGGAATGTCAAATAAGTTTAGATGTTACGTCTCATTTCACCTACTATTAGGTGCGGCTATGAAAAGGGGCTAGAGGAAAGCTATGAAGTTCCTAATAAATTACAAAAATCGCACTGCGACTCGTTTTATATCTTTCAGTTTTGCCAACTTCCCGTTTTCTCACTTTGTTGTTAACCGACATTATTTTTACAGTATCAAGATACGGTTCAGTACTGAGCAGAAACTACGCGACAGCTCTTCCAAAGTTTGATTTTACACCCAAACAATACAATGTAAGTTTTTTTTTGTTTTTAAGACTTTTATTGAGTGTACGTTCCTCTTGAATCACTCTATCCATTAAAAAACCGCATCAAAATCCGTTGCTTAGTTTTAAAGATTTAAGCATCCATAGAGACATACAAGAAAAAGTGACTTTGTTTTGAAATATGTAATGATATTACGAAAGTAGAAATGTAATCATTAATTAAACATATGTTTTGTTCTTACAATGCATAAAAAGTAATACAATGAAAAAAATGTAACGCTTTGCTAATCAAAATTAATTTATATAATTTGCATATATTTGCTTATATGCAAGTTATAAGCCCTTTGTCTAAGTCAGTGTTGCCAGAATGATGTCACTATAAAACCTTTAAAGTAAATTTTTCAGATAGGTTTTCAGAAATTTGAAACCATAATTTTTAACCACCAAACTAAATATTATACAAGATAATTCATAGAAATACAAATAATATACTTTGCTTTGCGGAAAAGCTTATTGAAAGAAAAATAAAATTATAATTTTGCTCCCCGCCAAAAAAAATAATACAGTACGACCCGATTAAACAAGACACAATTTGCTCTCAACTTAGTTCGTTTCGCCTCAGCACCTGATGGTGATTCGGGGGGGTCTGCATATTGATAAATTTAAAATTGTTTTATAATTGTGGTTTTCTACAGGCATCGTCGACTACTCATAATCAAGTGGTCCATGTCTTTATCAAAAATATAATTTTCCAGGGACCATCACTACAGAAGACAGATAAGATAAAATCTGTGAACTTTCCGCCGGCAATATACAATATTTACAAGAAGCCTGTAGTCTTACACCAGGGTCACATGCAATGGTTATTTGACCACGAGGGCAGGCGATACCTTGATTTGTTTGGTGGAATTGTAACGGTTTCTGTCGGTCACTGTCATCCGTAAGTAAATTTTTAATCTCTCCCTCCCTCTCTTGCTTTCTCTATTATGTCTATGACTATTTATTTAATCATCGTTATTGGCTATTCATTTGGCTACTATTTCAAAAATATATAGCATATCCCAGGGAGCTATATTAAGCCCGCTACTTTTTAATTGCTGCGTGTCAAAATTTATTGGAACTGGTTACCCTGTCAAATGCTGGAGGTATGTCATTTTATATGATAACAGGATAAGGCTAGGACAAAGAAGATAATAAGAAAAAGTGTTAATATAAATTGGGTGAGAGAGATCAATAAATAAAACTATAGTTTCAGAATATAGGAGAAATAGTGAAATTAAAATGTACATGATCATTTTTAGAAAAGTTACAGCGGCGCTACATGAACAAATAGATACTCTCTGGCACACTACAAATATATATCGTCACCCAAAAATATATGAATACGTAGAGAAACTAACATCGAAATTCCCAGGCGATTTGAAAGTAAGTTTTTTTTATTATTATTTTTTTGACTACTGCAAAAGTATAATCACTAAACCGCATTACTTTTAGTTAAAATTTTAATATGAATTTTATATTACACCGAAACAAGTAATATTGGATTATAAATTCAAATATTTGTATCACGAAAAAAGCTGAACTATATTAAATAATAGACGGACATAGCCGCGGGTTACATTTAGTCTATAATTAAAGAAAGGAGGGAATTAAAATTTTAAACCAAAGACATTATTCACGCCCAAACACAACTGAGCTTCTACTCTACTTTATAACATACAAACTTATACAATGTATACGGCAAAAGAGACAGCATGGCCAACAGTATTAATTTGTCCGATTAAGACGAAAGGCTTAGATCATAATGATCTAAGATGAAAGGCGAAACAACGAAAAAAATAAACTTATGTTTTCATATTAGGATAAGATTTTTTTTTAAACCAGGTGGTGTACCTCGTCAACAGTGGTACAGAAGCTAACGACTTAGCCATGGTCCTTGCAAAGGCGTACACCGGAAACAATGACATGATATCCTTACAAGGATGCTATCATGGTTATTCCAGCTCTATAATGGGACTGACTGCGACACAGTCCTACAGGTTACCAATACCAGTACCAGCTGGTATACACCATGTAAGTTGTTATAACCTTTACGTATTATTTATTGGGTTTTAAAGGTTCCTTTACGTAATATTTATTGGGTTTTAAAGGGTTTAAAAGATTCGAGTTTCAAGAAAGGGGATTCCGGAGGGTATCCCGAATTTAACTCGAACGAAGCCGCGGCAAATGCTAGTATTATATTCATGTAAATTTTCCTCTTGATCAACCCTATCTCATATAAAAATGGCATCAAAAACCGTTGGGTGGTTTTAAAGATCGAAGCATACGTATCGATAGATCGATAATATTGACTATTGCAGGCGATGTTGCCAGATCCATTGCGAGGAGTTTGGGGTGGGTGTAGAGATTCACTCTCCCAAGTGCCTGGTGCGTGTTCCTGTGAAGAAGACTGTAAGTCTACTGATAGTTACATCCACCAGCTGGGCGAGGTTTGTGAATTGGATTTTATAAAATTTAAATTTTGGTGTAAGCAGTCCCTAGCACATCCGAGTAATACGTCATACATAATATTATCTTCATGCGATCATATTATCACGATCTCTACATACTTACCTAGCTTCCTCCAAATTCATTACTGTCTTCATAAAAACACGCTGGTTTCGGAGACTCTTGACACTACTCTTGGATAATAGGTACTAAGAATAATGATAAAACAAACTGAACGACGGTTAGTTCAAATCAAAAAGGCAGTGGTTCTCAATCTTCGTTCACATCGTGCAGCAGACCCAGAAGAAATTTTTAAACGTTTTTACGACTAAGAGCTAAATAGATCCAATGTGTGTTACTGATAAATATTTAAGTCAATTTAAAGTGGTACCAATTACACTAATCACAAATTTGTTGTTTTATTAAAATCAAAAAGATCTAGTGTTAGCACTGCCCGCTCCGAGCTATATTTCTTCAGCATCCTTTAAACTCGTCGGTATGTTTAATTTCAAAGTCATACAAAAGAGGAAAAGGATTTAACAAATTAGTCTTTAAGGCATGAGTGGTATATTTATATAAAACTAGCTTTCCGCCCGCGGCTTCGCCCGCGTTAATTATTTTAATAATTAACACAATCACAGATAACTTTCAAAGTTTCCATCTTACTTATTGCGTAAAAACATACCCTCTTTTATACAGTCGGTTAAAAAGTAGCCTATGTCCTTTCCCAAGCTTAGTCATATCTTTATACCAAATTTCATCAAAATTGGATCAGTGGTTAAGGCGTGAAAGTGTAACAGACAGACAGACAGAGTTACTTTTGCATTTTTTTTATATAGTATAAGACAGCAAACAGGCACACGGGTCTCCTGTTGGTAAGAGACAACCGTGGCCTATAGACACCATAGATGTTGTAGGTGCGCCGCTG
>DVZL01005214.1:0-12238 GCA_018236625.1 Lasaia peninsularis
TTATAAAAAAATCGTCATGACATTATCCTTCATTAAGTATGCGGATTTGTGAAACTAACTCACGATTATTCGATAATATTAGGTACCATGATATGATAGGTGGCAAGTCCGTTGCCTTCTCAGACACAAATCTAGGGTTTTCTCAAGAAGTTGTCGTTAAAAAAATAATTGATACATGACGGGGTTCAATCCTGCACTACAGAAATGAAAGTCCGAAGCACATACCATGAGGCCACCGAACCATCATTTTAAACTTTCACTGAGTGATTTCAATCAGACCTTATTACGATCTGATGAAGTCGAACTCACCACAGACCATCAAAAAGGCTTTTTGATAGTAAACGGTTGCATTACAGACTTATTAGCGGGATCTTAGTCTACGAGAGAAAACCTCGAAAAGAATAGAGCAGGAGCTCTACTCTGTAGCACCTAATATGACTATGGTGAACACTGACGCATGATCGAATGGCTGCCCGGTAGAATAGCCGAAAGAAGTCTAAGCGGTTTTATGTCTAGTGATGATTTTTTGAATAATATATGTTAGTGCACACAAACTGGTGGTAAGTGATATTGTGGTCAAGGATGAAAATATACTAAGCTAGAAGCAGCGTATTCACTCCAGCCTTGAAAATCAAATTTTGATTCTCTGGGAAAACTGCTTTTGAGAGTGAATTTCAATCTTCAGCAGCATGACGGATGAAGGAAGAGGATTACTCTAGTATCGAGAAACGTAAGAAATAAACTGAAACCAGCGTGTTTATATAATAAAAAGAACAATGAATTACAGGAAGCTAGGCATTACGTAGGATTCGTGACACTTGGCAATCGATATTCTCTGGCTAATCCACGAGATACCTGGCGTGAAGATATGTGGGGATCACAAATATGCTTGTTTTTCTTTTAAATAAATAAACAATATAATTGGATGATGTTTCAACCGCTATTTGGAAACGTTGAAGTAAATCGTTATGCTTCATAGCTGCATTTTGAATGACTTTAGAACAAAGGAGATATATTTTACGAGGTAGTAAACTTTTATCGGTAGAGTTGAGATAAAACACACGGATAAATCTTTGTCCGTGCCCGCCGCGAGTTTAAAAGATCTGTGAAAAGAGACGTATTTTTAAAATATAGCAAAAAGACTGTGACCACCAAATAGATACCTAGGATGTAATAATAATAGTAATAAAAACAATTATTGCCATAAAAGGGCATAAAAATTCATTTGTAACTACTACAACTTATATACAAAAAATAAAAAAATAGTTATTGATATTAAAAGAAATGTATAACTCAATTTTAACCTATAAAATAGTTTAAAAAACTATAGTGAAAAGAATAGCTTTCATGATTATACATATTTTCTCATTAATACGGCTCCATCACGAATCTGTTTTAGCAATAGTAAAATCACGGTTTTTACGAATTATTTGAGAACTGTTTTTCGAGCCTGAATGCTTACGCATGTGATGGTCCGGTATTTGGCGTTGATACAAGTGGTCCGGATTATTGTGAATCCATATAAATGAGGATTTATATGGAAATTGTTAAGTATTATAATATGCATAGAATCATCTTTTTCTATGACATAAATGTAAAAAAAAAAAGTTTTAAGTACATCTTTTGCTTGCATCTTTTGACCCGCTAAATTTAATAATGTTTTAAACATTGAATTAAAACAACCGTTTTTTAACCGCGGCGGGTGCGGACGAAGTACGCAGAGAGCATTCTAGAGAATAAGTATGATGAAGTCTTTCCACGATACTTTCACATTCGTAAATCTAAGTTGTAGTCTGCGATCGCAATCTTGTTTTATGCGCTCAGAAGATATTTGCTTGAAATCAGTCGTGGTCAATTTCACAGATGCTCGTACCACACATATGTAATAACTAATAAGATTTAGATTGGTTAGATCATTTATAATAACCAAAGACGATTTTCCTTAGGGTAGTTTTAAATCTCGACCACAGGATTATAACGCACCTACAACATCTATGGTGTTTATAGACCACGATTATTTCTTGACATCAGCAGATCCGTGTGCTTGTTTCCTGTATTATGCCATCAAAAAGCCAATTAAAAAAGTAGCCAGCACGGCGTGCCTTAATTTAAAGAACTAAGAATGAAGGAATATATGCTAAGTATTCTTTCGCATTTTGAATTGTCGTCGATGCGGAAATAGATTTACGAGAACGAACCAATGAACCGACGAGGTCACCGGCACGTATTGCGTCATTGATGGACTAGCGACCTTGCCTTGATAAATATAAGACATAAAACTATGAGTTCGATAACCATGTAGTGATGCGTATACGTGCATTCGCATTTACGAATACTCGCGTACATTTTGGCATTCGCTTAACGCTTTGATGAATATTTGCGTGCCTTCTTGATATTCGCGGTGACGAATATTTGCGTGCTCATCGACATTCGCATTGATGATTACTCCCGTACTTTTTAACCCTCGTATTTGTATTATTCTAAAATAAGAAAGCGAATAATTGAAAATAAGTGTGCAGGAAATTAATTTTAATAGCTTATAACGAATTACTTAAATCAATAACATACACTACCAGAAATAAACTATACTAATGTTTTTGTATTCTTTACCAAAATTTAAGTATTTTAAACACAATATAACTAATAATTAAAATTATTTTTAAAATAGGTTACCAGTTTCCCTTTTAACAGCTTTATCAGTGCTAAACCTTAAGTTAGTTTACTTAGTAACATACTAAAGAATACTGAGAGTCATAAATTAAAAATGGACCTTGGATACATCAAAAATACACGAGAAATATTCAACCCTTGTTTAGAAACGGGCAGAAATATGTATTCGTCTTTGCGAATATGAAAAATCTAACACTGTTACATCACTAGTAGTGGGAACGAACTGATTGTATTGTATGCCTTAATTAGAGAGTTCGGTGCGGCGGATGTATGGGCTTCATGAATTATTGAAGTCTATTGGCCTTCGGTGGCTATGCGTACAAATTGTCATTCCCACGAGATGTTCGGCTCTAGGTAATTATTTTTAATGCCCTTTGTTTTTTGGGCTGAAGTACCTAATTAGCGGTTGCGATCCTATCCGGTAGTAGATTTTGTGATTATACTGAACTGAATATATAAAGGAGTGAATTCACTCTTCTATATATACAGTTCAGTATAATGTACTATTGACCTTTTTTCTATGAGATAAGACAGCAAACAGACACACGGATCTCCTGATGGTAAGGGGCAACCGTGGCCTATAGACAACATAAATGTTGTAGATGCGCCGCTGCCCTGTGATGGGGCTACCCTACCCTACTCTCCGGACCGGAACATGACAATGTCATTGAGGCGACAGGACTAGGTAAGGTGGAGATGTACGAGTATATATGCTTGTTCCCAATCTATAGGTTACTGTGGGAGAGGGTAATAACTTTAAAATGCTTAAGAAAGATTGACAAAGCAGATATATAATGCGAATGTGGATGATTCTAGGTACCCGAGGAGATCTAGGTTAACATTACACTAAATTATCCGAGAGTAGGAGTCAAGAGTCTCCGATATCGGCGTGTTTGTATGAATGTGGAAGAAGCTAGGCAAGTATTAAAATACTAAAGTAAAATAAAGGTTTAAAATCCTCAAATTACGAAAATTATCACAAAGAAAGATATTAAGATTAATTAGATTCAACTTTTATATCTTTTATGACAGAGTCCTCCATTAGTTACACCTGATGACAACTTTCATTAAATAAATTTAAAAACTTTAATAACTTTTAGCGAATCTCATTTCGTTCCACATTACGTATGCACCGACCAAGATATTCAAGGTCTGGTATGTTTTTCATGCAAGCTACTTTTCTTCTGTCATCTCAGCAATTACGTAGTTGCTTCAGGGATGAAAATATTTCGTTTTTATTAGTTTTAGTGCAATTTACTTTCATATCTCATCTTTCTTCTACATTAACTTTCATATTTCAAGTCAAGGTCTTCTATTTCATCTAAGTTTATTTTAAAATTTCTTTTTAGCATTTTTATGCAGCCATTTCAATGATAAATGTATAATTATTTTAACTTCCATCAAATCCTTCTTTTAGTAGACAGTAAAAATTTTTTGTATCAATTCAATTGACATTTCTGCCAAAGCAACTTTAGAAAATATTCAAAATCGTTTACGGGGAGTAAACGATATCAATAGACGGCGCTAGTGTTGCAGACTTATCAGTCTTAGTCAGAGTGAAGTCGGAATGGACCTACGAAAATTATGTATTTTTTTCTAAATTAGTAGGAAAATTGTAATAATGGAAAGTATTAATATTATAAAGGTAGAAAGTGTCAATATAAATAACTTCATTCTCAGGCGTGTTTAATTTTACTTTTTTTAGAAGGAATTATAATCTCTGTTTAAGAGATTTGGCTTTTTTTATAAAACACAAGGCCTAACACGGGGATGACCTTATTTGAGCGTCCGACCGGTATACAAGTAAGCTTGGGAGTTACATAGAGCATTAGCGACCAGAGCGCGAAGTTTTGGATTCAGCGATTGTGACGTCACACACAAAAACCATCATAGTTTTCTCGGAGCTTATTGAAATAAGTCGAAGATAAATACTCATTTTTGTAACAATTAATACTAAACTATTATAAGTATTTTTAAACAAAAACAAATTTCTAAAAACCATTAAACAAATAGATCTTTGTTATACTTAAACTCAAGATAATATAATTTTTAGCTTCATGATTATGACATAAAATAACGTCAGTCCATATACAGTGACAAATAAAAGATTAAAAATACAAACAAACGTAGTAGTGCTGGATATAACAGCATACTATAAAACCCTTTTGTCCAAGACATCGGTAACTGCTAATATCGCGTTCATTCTCCCAAGGGTGTACTTCCACAATACTATTCCTCGTCTCAATGTGAATCCGCGGATATTTCCACCCGATGACAGTCGTATCTTGACATCGTCTAGCTGAAAATGAAAAGATCGCAGGATCTAGATAGTAGTGAAGCGAATCACGTCTCCGTTTTATCGATATTTAGCCATTACATTCGATAGAAAAGTTTTCACGATATGTTAATATTTTGCCTTGTTTTTTAAACGTCTAGAGAATTAATTTGTAATATTTTTTATTTTTACTCAACGGATCTTGATATTCTACTCCATCCTAATCTATTCCTGGTTTTTCTATGAGATGTTTGTTTTGGCACTATTCAACCCTCTCCCTTGGTGATACATGGAGATGTTTAAGCCTACCCCCCTGATTAAAGCCCATGATTTGGGGATTTGATAAGGGCATCGGTTTTTACTTAAGGGGGCTGTCATCTGATCTCTGCAACTCAGGACGGAAACTAGGCCAAAGCCTAGGTTAGTTACCTCACGATGTTTTCTTTCCGTAAGAAAAACTCATTGATACATGACGGGATTCAAACCAGCGAGGTTGCCTATTGGTTACCGGCATTAAATTTGTTGAAGCTTATTAATGTAGGCAGCATTGGAAATAAATAATTCATATTATGCATGTTATGTATTCAAAGTGCCAGACGACCTGCACAAGACAAAAGGTTTATATTTTGTTATTTGCACAACTGTGTTGGAGACACGCTCTCATTACCATCTTTATTATTCATACAAATTACAAAAACTTGTGAATTATTTAAGAATTTTACAATATGAAAGTTTAATTAGGAAAGTTTGTCATTATTATTAAGATGGATGAAGAAGCAAGCAAGCTCTTTTACGGTATACCATCCTACATACTATACATGTAAAAGTTTGTGGGTATGTTTGTTACCCTTTCGTAATAGCTATTGACCGAATATCCGTGTCAGTTACCTAATCTAGGGAATTTGAAAAGGGCACAAGTTTTTACACAGAGCGATTGTCATCTGATCTCTTCAACCCAGAAGCGAACCTAGATTAGGCTGAACCCGGGTTACATTAAGATGTTTTCCTTCACAGAAAATTTACTTAGATTAGAAAAACTCATAGCTGCATGGATCGAATCTTGACTACCGAGATGGATGTTCGAAGCGGTAATCACTAGGCTAACATCGCTTACAAAACAAAAATATCATTCTAATTTAATAATATCACAAAGTTGAGAAGTCGTGTTAATTGGACATATCTCGACGACCTTTTATCAAGTCATAATGTGATAAATTATCACCACCTCTGAGGTGTTTTGTGCTTTGTTATTTAATTAATATTCGCGGTAATGACAGGTCGGCCTACGCACAGATATTTATTATTATTGCTATTTGTGGATTCCTATTATTAATTTATTCATATTGCTATGTTTTAGAGCCTCCTTGGTATTGGAGTTAAGGTATTTTAAACGACGACGCGGGCACAGCTGATGCCCGCGACTTTGTCCACGTTTTTATTTAATTATTTTATTTTATACATTTCTAAAATAAAAATAGCCTTAGCCGTTCTCTATTACATCAGCTGTCTGCCAGTGAAAGTCCCGTCAAAATCGGTCCAGCCGTTTTAGAAATAAACTGGTACAAACAGACAAAAATTCTAAAAAATATTATTCTGGTAAACATACATATATATGCTTTTAGCAAAGAGCGATTATTTTAATATTACA
This sequence comes from Lasaia peninsularis, assembly GCA_018236625.1. Lineage (NCBI taxonomy): Eukaryota > Metazoa > Arthropoda > Insecta > Lepidoptera > Riodinidae > Lasaia > Lasaia peninsularis. Next base: position 6,594 of record DVZL01005214.1, read on the forward strand.
TACAGACTCTCCAATTTTATTATTAGAAGATTATTTATGAAATTGCCCACCAGTTTTGCTCTTTATAGTATCATAATAGCGAAAATTTAAGTTACTCCGAGTTAAGTTTTTGTTACGGATTTGTCACCTGTCACATGCTGGAACCCAAGATCTTTGGTTAATCGAGAGTGCCTAAGAAGATTTTAACTGTGCCTATAACTTCTGGGGCATAGGCGTGACATTTTATTTCTAAAATTGTATAAAAATGGTATCTGAAAAAAGATTTAAATCAGGAGGTGATTGTAAGAAATACATATCACCATAAACACCAAAGATAAGAATGGTGTGTTGACACCATGAATTCTGAGTAAATTCCCTCACTTGCCCTTAGTTTCAGTGGATTATTATGTAAAATATGAAAATAATATTACTAAAACTTTTGTACAGCGAATACAAAATAATATATTACTGGATATAAAGTCCAAGTTATGTTTTCAAACAATATTTTCAAATGTAGAATAGCAGGCCGAATATTCCAGAACGTCCCACATATATTATGAACTAGTGCCGGAATTATCTTACATAATATTCGAATAAATTTTGCTACAATAACCTTTTTAATTCAGATAAAAATACTGCAAGTATTTTCAATATTTCATTCATTTGTATAGATTTGGATATTTATGGTAAATAAAAATAATTTTATTTTTATTGCATGTCATGTATACCTTATGACTTCTTACAAATATTATTTATGATTTAAATTATTTTTGAAGTAGCCGACTCGTTTCGCTTTTTACAGCATCATCAGGACGAAAACTTAAGTTATGAGTCTCAAGAATACATACATATCTTCACGCCAGGTCACTTTCGAGATAGGCAGAGTATATCAAATGCCAAGTATCACGAACCCTACATACCTGCCTAGCTTCCTCCACGTTCATTATTTCCTTCATACAAACACATCGGTTTCGGAGACTTGTCAATTATGAATAATATGTGAAAAAGTACATGTGTCATGTTAAAGTGGAATTTGCGCAAGTTTCAACAAGGGCTGATGATGAAAAATAGAGGTTACAGTATATTACCAACAATGGAGCCAGGAAAAAACATGGCGATATTAATATTACTGAGATCGACTCAAAATATTTCATTGAGGAAGTGTAATGTTTATATAGGGATATGTTCATAAAAATATCGTTACGCTATATCCGTGAAAGGGTAGGCAGAAGCTATATGCACTCACGGTTAGCCGACAATATTAGGTCCCAAATCTGAGTGGTGACCAGTTCATCGACATATCGGACACAAAAATAATCTCAAAAAGTTATGTTTTTCAGATAAATTGAGAAAATAAGAGGAAATGTTCATGTATTCTAAAATCCTTGGTTCCGTAGCTTTGGATGATGATTCGGAAACTTCGATGTTAGAATTTATTCGGAAATATAGAGCGACGCTGTGACGCCATTCGTACGAGCTGAATTTTGCATGTAAATGTGCAATGGCTGACACCGAAAAGTGCCAGAACTTCTCTTATCTAAATGACAGAACACTAGCTGTATTATCCAAGTGCTAAAATGATAGTATAGCAAAAGGCATATCAGTGAGATATGTTGTTCAGCTAACATACTGCTACTTTTTCTTTACTTTTTCTAAAAATAAATAGAGAACTTAAAATTTCTCACAATATACTTACTAATTCAATTGTTAGTGTTTCGTACTCAAACCCAATTGCTATAACTCGGTTGTCTGTCTGTCATCAGGCTATGTCACGTAAAACGTATTTTCATTGCTATTGCAACAACAAATAGCTACAAAATCCGCCGAGTGCGTGTCGAACTCGCTCATAAAGTGTTCCGTACTGTAAAAACTGCAAAATAACCACGTTTATTGTAAGGGAAATTACCTTTAAATATTCATTTGTACTTTTTGTGTAACGGTACGAATAGAATAAAATAAATATTTCAGGTAGTTTCCAATGGGACATACCGTCAAAAGGCCTACCTATGCTTGAAATATTCAAAAAACATATAAATATATAGTAGTAGCAGAAGTATGTATATTTTCTTAATAAAAAACAATGCTATACAACAAACTTCCCTTTTTTTACTGATGCTATGTTCATATTCGTGCGTGAACACACCTCACACTTGGCAGAGTTTTTTTCTGTCAGGCATCTCGTAAATGGCGTGCGCTGGTTAATATGAGTGCCTTACTGATACTGTTTCATATAATTGTAATAGGATATTGGCCTATTGGTTTCGCTTATTGCAGTATTCTCAGGGATATCAAAACTAAAATTATGTTCATCAATAAATTTGTTTTCACATCAAATGATATCGTAGTAGCTTACCTAGGTTTAGGGTTCATTAATGAGGCTTTGGTATGCACTCTCAAATTAGGGATATTTCATAAATACAATATTTCTCGATGATTTTCTGATTCTATTTTATGATTGACTAACGTAATTCATTATAGATAGACTGTCTTACGGATGAATTATCATCCTCACATTAGGTTGGTTACTCATCTGTACTATCTTAATTTGTGTCATTTCCATGAAATGTGGTTAACAGAAGTACGGTAAACGATGGCTGGATGTAGTGGATAAACTCATGTATCACAGTTTGTTTTTAGAAATGCCAAAAGATTAAGCAAGATCTAAAAGAGTAGGAAAACTACGTCCCTATCTTTAAATATCAAGTTATAATAATACACTGATGCTGATACTGATAATTATGATGATGATGGCAGCGCACCGTATGTGTCCTTTTAGCATAATGGTCCATACCGTGATGAGAATCATAAATCATCATGATAATGATCTAATTTAAACAAATAAATAAAATTATTGAAGTGCTAAAGGTGGTGGGCAATTAAGTATATATATTAAGGAAGAGTTAATTGAGACTATCAGAGCGCCATCTATTTACAGACATGGCACTAAATTTTAGTCTATAAAATAAAATAAAATTGGAGTGTATATATATTAAAATAACTGTATATAATATTAAAATAACCGCTTTTCACTAAATGCATATGTGTATTTACAAGGTTCATAATATACCGAAATAGTATTTTTTGTTTGAATTTTTGTCTGTTTGTACCAGCTAATCTCTGAAACGGCTGGCTCGATTTTGATAAGGTTCTCACTTACAAACAGCTGATGTAATAAGAAAAAGCTTTGGTTACTTTAATTTTAGAAATTTGTAAAATAAATAATTAAATAAAAACACGGACGAAGTCGTGGGAACATCCAATTAAATAATAATACCTACTGGGGTTGAGTACTCTACCACCACTAGGGGTACCGCTCTGCTCGCCCTCAAAGTTCGGTGAATTTGTAAAAACCACTTGGTTAGCAACGAGTTAATCCGTATCAAAAAGAAACATTATAATTATAATCATCACCATAATTACCGTCCCTGAGTGGAAGTACCGTGCTATACTATCCTCCATAAAAGTACAAATTTTCCACACCGTAGAATTCTCTCCGTGTCACGCTTACCAATTTGTTCAAAAACAAGCTTCCATTACGGACTCTAAAGTTAATATGTTTTGTACAAATTGTATTGTATTTTTATCTCGTGTGCAGTAACAACGTTTTCTTGCAAAAAGTTTTAACGATAGTGTTCGCAAACCTAATGATTGTATTTCGTGTTTGGATTTCGTGTTTGGGCAACTAGAATTTATACTCATTAAGTTTACTTTGTAGGAAATATATTTTAGACTCCGTCCGCGATTATTTTCATTATTTAATTTTATATACAATATATTTCTAAAATAAAGGTATCACTTATTACATCAGCTGTCTACTAGTGAAAGTTCCGTCAAAATCGGTACAGCCGTTACCGAGATTAGCGGATACAAACAGGCAGACAAATAGATAGGCAGACAGAAGACACAAACTCTAAAAAATATTGTTTTTTATATGTAACTGTGATTGTATGCAATTTTAAAGTAACCGCTTCCTACTAAATACATATATGTATGTTTCCAAGGTACATATGCCTAAATAATAATTTTTAGAATTTGTGCCTGTCTGTCTGCCTATTTGTCTATCTGTTTGCTTATCTCTGAAACGGCTGGACAGGATTTGACTGGACTTTCAGTGGCATAGAGATATTTTAATAAGAAACGGCTTAGGCTGCTTTTATTTTAGAAATGTATAAAATAACTAAATAAAAACCCGGACTACGTCGCCAGTACAGCTGGCAAATAAATAAGTAACTAAACTTATATCCCGGAAATCAAAAGTTTATAAAATATTTACTTAATTGTTATTAGAACAATGTAAAGTTAATAAATTCAGAATCATTTAACAAATAATTTTAATTTTCTAGCAGGCTGTTGTTATTATCAATAAAACTGCTTTTATATATACAAGTTATTGGGATGAATAAATATTTAATCATTGTAACGAAGTTGTTTCTTAAAATTTTAATGAAAGATTTTTTAATTTTAGTAGAAAAACTACACGGCTGGTAGTATTACGTTATTGTTATCTTCTTTTAGCGCAAGTAAAGGAAAGAGACAAAATACTTTTAGTCCTATATTATAGATTCTGTGTAGATTACAGACGTTTAGTCTATACCTCGGAATATTTCGAATAAAAGTTATTGTTTTCTAATAAATTTTACTAAAATGTTCTATCTCTTTTATTTTTTATGTCATTGGAAAGAGAAAGCGTATATTTGAAATAAGTTTTATCGGCATGCAGTGAAACTATGTACCGCCATTGTATAAATTAAAATTAAAACCACAGGAAAGACAATTGGAGGCAACAAAGTTTAAACATTAATATGAATAATAGCGAGAAAGTATATTCAAAGTTTTCGAAATTCAAATTACAATTGAGAGCGTAGTAAAGAAGGAAGGAATAACAGTTATTTTAATAGTTTATGGTCATTCTAGACGTATAAAGTACCATCTACAAAGCAATGAATGGTGAAGGAACAAAGGAATCTAAGTTATTTCTTATACGTGCATTGGGTATAACAAATATCAAGGTTATTGTTGAAAGATTTATACCAATATTACGGGGATAGTTCCGCCACTAGTTCGTAATATATATGGAACGTTCTAGAATATTCCAAACGTTATTTTATATTTGAAATTATTGCGATGTTCTAAACATAATAATGTGAACTTTATACACTGTGATATATTATTTGATATTCGTCGTCTAAGTTATAAGAGAGTTAACTGCGTACAGAACAGATGTGTGTTAATATTACTTTACTTGTAGCTTTTATTTAGATTAAATTTTCTAATAACGTTATAGATAGTAAGTATCCTATGGTTTACGAGGTAGGGCTTGAAATTTTATTCTATTAGTCCAAGATAGAACTTTTCACTATGCAGCTATGAACTACTTATCTATCTTACGTTGAAGGAAAAGTCTGGATTCATGTGTCCGAATTCCTAATAATTTATGTTAGGTTCTGGTTTCCCTTTTGGGTTGTAGAGGTCAGTATCAGATGATGGGTGGAGAGATTAGGAAGCCGATCCCATATCACGTGATATAGAAAAGGAATCAGGCTTGGACAAAGAAAAGTAAGAACGTAAAAGATTTGACACCAAGACTTGAAGCTAACTTTTGGACCAACAGAAAAAAAAGAAACAATAAAAATAATTTAAAAAAAAAACAATAACTTACAAAAAAA
>DVZL01005215.1:0-12238 GCA_018236625.1 Lasaia peninsularis
GCCCTTATATATGTATGCTTAAATCTTTAAAACTACGCAACGGATTTTATGTGGTTTTCTTAAATGGATAAAGTGATTCAAGAGGAAGGTTTTTATGTATATAACATGTATAGTAGACCCGCCTTGGGTCGCTAGTATTGGATAAAATACAATTACATAAATTCAATTAAAATTAATAAGTTAAATTCGCCTCTGTGGTGTAACGGTACGGGTGTTGCCTGTTTTTTTTTCAATTTTTTCAACAAGCAATTTACATGCTTGTGGTATGGGTGTTAGTCAATGATACCAATACACATAAATACTAATATAGAACCAGCATTAAATTTTAATCATACAAATGCAAGTTCCTGTTGGGAATCGATTCCAGAACTCGCAGAGCTTAGGCGTGTACGCTAACCGCTCAACCAACGAAACTATCGGATGCAGTTGAAATCTAATCTATTCTTAATTTTAGGTCTGATGGTAAAATAATAACGCCGGGTAAAATAAAAATAAATTTAGATACATCTGGAAATGAGACTGATAATGTAAGTGGTATTCTTAAAAGAGAACAACTCACTTACGTAACACAATGTGCTATAGTTAGTAAAATGCATAAAGGAAAATCTGTAGATGATATTTGTCAACTGTACAATTTGACACCGGAGGTAGTTCATGAGATTTGGGAAGATAGAAATAAGTTTGCCCTACCAAACAGAGACGAAACTAAAACTGTTAAATATATGTATAATGTTATCGACGCTAAAGTAATTGAATGGTTCAATTCACAAAACGTTACTGAAAATGAAATATCAAATAAAATGCTTCAAGACATAGCTGATTCGTTTGGTAAAGAATGTCAATTTGAAAATTTCCGAGGTTGCAAAAAATGGTTGGATCGCTTTAAGAAAAAATACAATATTAATGTAAGTGGGGATACTCAAGATGAATGCAATCCAGGTATTGTTTGTAAATGGAAAAAACAATTCTTTAATGAAACATGGTCTTGTCTGAGAGTTGGTTATAGTAATGATGATATATACACAGCAGATGAAGTTGGACTCTATTACAATGCATCCAAGGGTCGTATTAAAAAGTGTGGTGGTAAAAAATTCGTACAAGGACATGTTAAAGATCGTTTTTCTATATTAATGTGTGCCAATGTTACTGGTAATGATAAAAAGAAGCTATTAGTTTTAGGTACGGAAGATCCTTTATTGCATTCGCATAGAGATCCTAACACTTTACCAGTTACATATATTAGACAAAGCAAAGCACATTTTACAACAGAAATATTTGAGGAATATATAAAATTTTGGAATAGAGAACTTCAAGCTATGGATCGAACAGTACTTTTAGTGATCGATCGAGCTTTTACACATTCTAAATTACAATTATCAAATTTGAAGCTAGTATTTGTTCCATGGAAAGCATCAATTGGTCTAATACCAATTAAGAATGGTATATTCAGGTCCATGCGTGATGAATTTAGAAAATTATTACTAGAAGAAAAATCAATGAATGTTTTGCGGGGTATTGATAGAAATTTCACGTGCTTAGAAGGTTTAAACATGTTAGAAAAAGCATGGAGTCGTGTATCACCAGAAGTTATATATAAAAGTTTTGAGGTTATCGGTTATGACATAGACGAGTGTGACTTCAAACCCGTTAAAAGAATTGGAGTTGCTGACAATGATGAAGAGGTTATGTGTAATTTATTAAAAAATTTCGATGTAGAATCTTATTTTACGTGTTTGAGAGATCTCGATCCTTATCTAATGGTAGATGAGGAGTTTTTGAGAGCAAGAGGAGCTCTTGGAGAAGCAGATGCAAAGAGTAAAGGTGAAGTATTGCCTATATCGACTGGAAAATCGGAATATAACGAAGAAATAGTCCTCAGAGCCAGAGCAGTTGAAGATATTGAATTAGTAAGAAATTACTTACAAAATCACGAAACATCATATGAAATGTTTTGCTCTTTTTTAGATGTGGAATCGTTTGTTTTGAATAGTCCATTTAATAGTATTATTAAAGATGCTGATTGATAGTTTAAGGTTCCTCTTCAATTTTCTTATTTCCTGTGAAAATTATATTCAAATTTAATATTGCAGATTGTCTTGTTATCATAGTTTGCAATACTTTTTGTTGTGTAATATACTCTGTGCACTGCACATACATATATTCTATATTTTTTATCATTGGGACTCGGTGAAACTTTCAAATATTCATATTTTAAATAAAAAAACACATGCTATTTTTTACACATTAGTTATTTATATATCTAATGTGTCTGTATCTACCCTCAGTAAATTAATGATCACAAGCAAAAATATTGTTAGCAACTTCAATTTTAGCCCTGATGATGATGACCGCGAAGTAAAACCAGTCAACTAGTGTTATTTTCATTTAAAACGTCTTCAAAAACCAAGAGGTTACATATTTGTCCAATTTTCAAATTTGAAGATTGAAAAGATTGCATATTATATTATTCTTCTATAAAATAATAAAGTATTGAAATATTTGAAAGCTTCCACCACCTTTAAAAATAATTGCAAATTTCAATAATTTTACTTTGATTTGCAATAAAACAAATTGACTGCAAAATATTGTGTGATAATGGCAACACTGTGCAAAGTATGTTTCTGCGTTTTTAAATTGTTAAGTCAGTGAGGCACATTGCAGAGACATTTCGCTTTCCGCACTAGCTTTGCACTGCATTATGGCTAAGTAATAATATAATTTCTTTTTTAAATCAAATCATTAATTTAAAATTTTAATTACTTAATTAAATAAATAATAAATCTTAAGAAGATCAAATTAAATCAAAACCTTTTTAATTTTATAGTAATATTAATTAATAAGCATTGCTTACACCAGATTTTACTTCTGAAGCACAAATTCTTACAATGATTTGGTATCGAGAATTTTGTTATGTAAATTTGTATGTGTGTTTAAAAATAATTATCGTCATATCCCTAATGGGGCAGTCAGAGATACATATGCACCTATGATTAGACAATGATTCTAGGTCCCAAGATATAGGTGGCAAGTCAATCGCTATATCTATTCTAATAAATAAAATTAGAGTGTCTATATGTAATTTTTACTAAGTGCATATGTATATTTAAAAAGTACATATACAAATAGAAAATATTTTAAAATTTTTGTCTGTCTGTTTGTACCTGCTAATCTCTGAAACGGCTGGACGGATTTTGACGGGACTTTCACTGACAGACAGCTGCTGTAGTGAGTAACGGCTTAGGCTACTCTTATTTAAGAAATGTATAAAATAAATTAATTAAATAAAAACGTGGACAAAGTCGCAGACACAGCTGGTGGGGCATAAATCCAATATCGGGCCACTTTATTTAATTTTGTGCCACATCTTTATATTTAATTTATAAGTGAGTATTCAGTATATAGACTTTTTCCTTTTGCATCGGTGGCCTAATATTTAGTGCCTGGACTACAATTTCGGTAGTCCAGGTTCGAACCCCGCCAAACCAATTTAAGTATATTTTCTGAGTGTTCTTACGGTGAAGGAAAACTAGGGAAAACCCTTCTGGGTTGTAGATGTCAGATGGCAGTCGCTCTGTGTAAAAAATGTCTACCTTGTCAAACCGCCTAGATTGGGTAGCCGACTCCAATATCATTTGATATAAGAATTGGATACGGATAGAACAAGTAAGATTTAGTGCAGACTTTCGCATGTGGTCTTTTAATTTTGGTCTGTATGAAGTATTTGCAAGGAACTTTGAACTCTATTATTTTAAGAGTTGATATTTTATTGTAAGCAAACTTTTGTACATAGAAATGACTATTAGCATAGTAAAAAAAGTAAGTTTAAATTGTAAGGAAATGCAAAAATGTCATTTAGTCCAATTTATCGAAACTTAAGTACAATTAGGCTTGAGGTATACTAAGAATATTATACGAATATAATCAATTATGAGTTATGAAAATGAATCTATAGGTACTGGAGATAACACTCCTAATAAGGAGCTGTACGCAATATTAAATGTCTATCACATTCAGGGCCGGCTTGTTTTGATTTTTTCGACTCCGTAAAACTGGCAGAAAGGTTGGCCAGTTTAGAGAGAGTTAGCAATACTGTATACTATTAGCAATACTTTTAGCTTCATGGTTGATACGATAGGCTTGGGCTGAAAAAATCGATATATCAAAATGTCAATATTTTTTCAGAAAAAATCGCTATATATCAAAATGGCAATATTTTTCAGAAAAATCGATATAAATCAGAAATATTTTTTCCCGCAAAATAACTTTCGATATTTTCAGATATCGATTTAGTATCAAAATCGATATTTTTTTAGCTCTGCTGTCTGCTCATGCGTCACATCATGTCTTTGACCAATCCAATTTCTTAAATTCAGAAAAAGAGTTAAAAGGCAGCAGGCTGTATGGATTTAGTTTTTTTGCTTCAACCATTTATTATTATTTTGACATTTTTTATAGGTAATCGCTTATTGCGCAGAAAATATCGATATATCAACATATCGATATTTTTTAGTCAATATTTATCGATACATTCGAAAAATATCGATACGATATATATAGATATATCTTCCCCATTTGCCCATCCCTATAACACGAGGTGAATGACAACTATTTTTTTGGTTATTGCAACAGGCTAGGGAACGTCCTTATACTGCGTGAACCGTTCAGAGAGGGGCGGGAGGGAGAAGAGGTCTCATATTTTCGTCACGTAGTCAATAATCTCTAAAATAGTCTTAATCTCAAACTATGAATATATTAACGAAGAAGGGTTGAAAAATTATGAAAACGGATCACATAGTATGGGTAGGTTCATCGAATGTAACTGGCTTAGATCTAAGATTATACTGCCTAATTTCGAACACGGGTAAAGTGCAAGTTCGATTCGCACACGAAGGTAATTAAGTATACCTATGTTAATGTTTGTTTTTATATTGGCTATAGAATTATATCACCTGTAAAAATTTCAACTATCGCGGTTCAGGAGTCATAGCCTGTCGATAGACGGACGGAAAAATTATTTTTTCCTTTAAGGCATTAGTACAACAAAAAATATTTAATTATACATGAAATCTCAAACGAGAAAGGGAAAGAAAACACAACGCGTGGGCACCGATTTTACAATTTTTCTATCACTCCCGGTTAAAAAATTGTAAAATCGGGTAACATATGGGTACATTCACTAGAACTGGCTTAGATCTAAGACCATGCTGCCTAAAACTATCAATAGTATGAGACATGATTTTGACATAGTTTTTTTTTATTTCATGCCTCGTATAAGTGTAGGTGAAACTTATGTTTAAAATTAAACGAGAATTAATTTTGTATGTATTTGGATGTAGTAATTTTTATTAAGTAAATGTGATTATAACTAATTGTATATTTATTTCGTTTCCTACCTCTTGGTCCCCATTCCCTTAAGTGTCCATTCACCATTTTGCCTCCTTACCAGGCAGCTCGTAAAAGACGAGCATAGGTTAACTGGGTTACTACCAACATGACCACTGGGGGTAGTGCTGTGCACAGTGCAGTAACTCGCCCAGGTAGTGATCCATCGCCTTACCTATTCCTATCGCGTTAGTGACATGGTCGTGTTTCGGTCCAGAGGGTAGAAAAGCTGGTAGATGAGTTGTATCTTACCATCAGGAGAACCATGTGCTTGTTCGCTGTCCAATCCCATAAAAAATATCTGATTATGAAACAAGTATCTGATGTTAACTGCATATATTAGAGAAAAAGCACAGAGGAGCTATAGCCAAAAGCTTTTTTAAATACACAACTTACTACTTTTTTTGCACCATATTAACTAAAAAACTATAGAAGTAAAGTAATGGCAGATTTCACCAATAGGTATATTATGATAAATTGTCACGACTTATAAATAAAATAGATGAAAATAATTTAAAAGGTACAATATTTAAGTAGATCTATGTAGTAGTAGGTTTCGGTAGTCTCGTAGTTAGCACTTCGGACTTGCATTCCGTTAGTCCAGATTCGAACCCGACTCGAATATCATTTGATAAAGAAACAGGATCAAGCTAGAACGAGGAAGAAATGACAAAAGTATTAAAAATAAATTATCGATTTTTTATTTTTATTAATTTTTATGTTGTTATTTTTGATTAACAAAAACATACATAGAAACCTTCTAAACTAATTTAATAGTAACCATGTTAAAGCAATTGAACTAAAGTTATAGCTGATTATTAATCAAATAATCTACAATCTCAGGCAATATTAAATTTTGTAAACAACAACAACAATGTCCAGTAATATTAATATTTGTAAACAACCATAGTTATGTATTATTTGACACAAACAAAACCCAATTGATGAGCACGACTCTAATAGGGAATATGCATGTGATTTAGATATGGCCCAAAAAATAATGTGTAATCTTTAATGCTGAAGAAATATACACACATAAATATTTTTGCCAATATTGAAGTGTTTATTACTAAAATTAATTCTTTAAAAGTAGTATTTCTGAAATTCCCCCGCAAATTTCGAAAACGCAACACCATGACGTGACGTCACGGTCCAATGTCAACGCCGTGTCAATTGATATCCTCATTTTTGCATCTTTGGCCATAATATGAAAAATTTCGCACATAGGGACAATACAATATTTATCATTATTTGTTATTACACTTCACTTAATTTCACTTCGTTGACAAATAATTGTTCTCACGTTTCAGTGGACGATGACGTCACAAATAAAACGTCGTGTTTAAAGGTCGTAGCTCACTTAAAGTCATTATAAACTGTATCATAAGGTCATGCCTTAAAGCCCATATTTGAGGAGAGGCGTAGCAGCGACGTGTAAGTAAGCTACGCTTTTTTTAGCTTATTTATCACTATTTCGCAAGTGTTATATTTTTTTCAGTTATAGGTAGGTATAATAATTACTTGAAGTATTGTTAAAAACAATAAAAAACATGCATATTCCTTATTACTATACCTTTAGACATTATCTGAAATAGAAATAAAGTAATTTCGGATCTGAAAGCATTGTACCTTGAAATACTGAATTCAAAATTCCTTATAATCTAGATATGCTGGCAAAAATCTTTTTTTTACTGCTATGTACAAAGATAAAACTAATTTATCATAAAATTTATATGATGTGGTTCCGTAGCATAAATGAAACGAATTAAAGCAGATAAATGTTTGAGATATAACCTCAGTGTACCCAATGATTTTAAATGATTTTATGTACAGTTGTTGTCATATTATATCAGTTGCCGCTATAACAACGAATATTATAAAACAGGATGATTTAAATATACAACACGTCACTTTTTTATGACTCTTTGGACATGGTTTAGAATAACACAGGACCATGTATGTACTACATACAACGCATAGCTTCATCTATTGGTTTTCGGAGAGAAAACAAAGTTGTTCCTATTCCATATATTGACCCTTTCTACATAAACTAGTGTAAACAACAAAGTAGGTCTTTTCGTTTTTTTATACTATGATATTAAATTCATAAGTATGTATACATACTATTTTTCAACAAAATAATTAAATTAAATTTCCCCAGTAAACTAAGCTAAGAACAATATAATAAATCTTACATTTGAGTTTCATACATACCAAGTTTTATAAAGATTAAAAACGAATACTGATACCTACACCAAATTTTTCATAGTACTACAAGCAAATTAGTTGCAATTTACATTTTAACAAATTCGAACTTTGTATAAAAACACTCTTCTGCGAAATTGCTAGTATGGACTAATCCTAATTTAAATAGGAATGGTCAGTATTGTTATTGGCTGTCAGGAACAACTTAGTTTCCAAACAAAACATTGAGATGTTGTGCTGTTTTGAATTGTGCATCAAATAAATTATTATTTACTAGCTTTACGCCCGCGGCTTCGGCCGTGTTAATTATTTTAATATCACTGATAACTTTCAAAGGGCAGAAATATTTCCATCTTACTTATTGCGTAAAAACATACCCCTTTTATGTAGTCGGTTAAAATTTAGTTCTATCTTCATACCAAATTTCATTAAAATCGGTTCAGTGGTTTAGGCGTGAAAGCGCAACAGACAGACAGACAGAGTTACTTTCGCATTTATAATATTAGTACGGATGATATAAGAAATTAATGTATGTAATATGTGATATCTTGGATGTTGCATGTTGGTCTTTGAAAGGGTTATTTTTGGATTTTTCGGTAAAACAAATTAAAAAATTCACAGGCTAAATATTTATAACAAAGTTCTATTTGTGTAAACAGACAACACTTTAAAATGTATCATGCAAGATGATACATAATAATATTTCTACAAATTTAAAATGCAATTTTTTGCTGTTTTTGTAGTTGATATAAAAGGTATGGTACCCTTCATGAGTTAGATAAACTCGCACTCGAGTGATTTAATAATTTGTTTCCTAAATTGTTCTAAAGGCTATTTGTCATTTTTTAACGATGGTGGCACATTCTTTTCAAATACATTCTCCTTGTACTTCAACTTTTGGACATTTGTAGGATCCTTAAGTAATTCATCTTCCAATCTTTCAAATCGTTGATCTTGTACTGGTTCTGTAAACATTCATTTGTTTATACTTTATAACTTAATTGAATAAAAAAAGATTTATTAAATTGGTTTTCTTTTTCAGAGTTTAAGGAGTGGTGTTTTCTTATTGAAACAAATTATTTTGGAAAATTAGAAAGAGGGATACAAATATAAGTATGCAAGTATCACATTAATGTGTAATTGCGATAGCTGCCCTTTGGGAGAAAAGAAGCAAATTTTCACCCATTACCTGTTTCCTCAGGGACTAAAGACTTACTTTGTTCCGTAAGGCAGGCTCAAAAGTATGAATTTTTGGGGTAGGTAAAAGCAAAAAAATAATTTTATGCCAACCTGAGGTTGGATTTGTGAATCTCTTGTGTAAGATCAGTTCAGTAAACCAGACAAATATACGACTTTAAGCATTGCCTTTATACCACCTGTAATAAATGGTGGTGATTACAATGCTGCTATAATATTCTTGATGGAAGGAGACAATCGTGACTTATATACACCATAATGTTGCAGGTGCGTTGCTGAACTGTGGCTGGGATGTTTAGCCTGATGATGTGTTTACAATTATGACTATATTGTTGAGTCCCCAAGAACTGCACAAATTATTTCTGCCGGCTCCATTTCTCAGCCATAACTCAAGGCCTTGAGAAATCATCACCCATATTTGGCTGAACCTTTCACATGAACGAAAAGATTTGCCTCTTTTTTTTATTATTAGAACAGCTATGAATTGGAACCCTCTATCTGGGAAGGTATTTCTAGACCATTATAATTTACGAGTATTTAAAGGGTGAATAGGCAGCTTTAGCTTATTGTGATTCCGGCTTTGGCTCCTTCACTTTACATCAGGTGAATTCATTAATCTAAGCTACAAATTATAAAAAAACCTGTGTTACTAACATAACTACATTAACGCTCCTGCCATCAAGTTTACGATTAAATGGATGAAGCAAATGGACAGATTCAATCGTTTTACTTACTATTATATGGTGTATATCTATCAGATAATAGGCTTTCTAAATTATAACCAACAACTCCAACTATCGCTGCAATCGGTAATGTAATGTACGCTGCATTACTTCTTAGAAACTGCATTAAAATTGGCCACATCTGTACAATAATTAGGTAAAGGGTTATTAAGTTTTAAAAGTAAAATAAAAAAGGTAAATGTTTATTTAATATTACCTCTAAAGGTTAGGTACTTAATACTTATTGCCAATAATATAAGAATGTTTGTAATAACTAATTATTTTAAAGGTTTAAAATTTAAAGATAATTTAATTTATTGTATAGGTATGTACATAAATATTTATAAATTAAATTAAACTGGAAAGATCAAAGATTTATCAAGTCAAGGTCACTGATAAGAATTGTCACTTGTCACCAATCATGATGTCATAATTTTTTTTTTTGAGTTTGACATATCAAATCGTACAAAGCGACCCGATCGCGTCTAGACGATAATGCACATTTTAACCCCTAGGTAGACTTAGGTAGGTACATGGAAAACTTTTTATTACGTTCCTTTTCGCTCCATTCTCGTGAAATATTGTGTGTATATCAAATAGGTCTTTTTAGTTTATATTATTCTACTCTTCATCACTCACAGTGAGAAAAAAGTTAGTAGTTACTATTGACGGCTATTTTAAAAATGTCGCTGAGTGGATTTAATAAAAAAAACGACATCACATAAAAATAAAAGTTAAAATAGCAAATGAGTGAATAATAAATATGACATACTTATACTTAGTCCGGCCATAAATGCTGTTACAATTAAAAGTAAAAAAATAGTTGAGAGGTGTCAAGGGACAGAGACGAAGTTTACGATTCTTTTTTTTATTACCATTCCTTCACTAAGTAATCGACAATAAAAAAAATCTTTGCGACCCCACACTGTTCAATGCGAAATAGAAATGAAAATATCTGGGGGGGTTAGAACGTACACTATCGTCTCGACGCGATCACGTCGTTTTGCGCGATTAGAAATGTCAAACTCAAAAAACCTCGTACAATTTTTTCGCTCGATCTCGATCGCGTCGGGACGATAGTGCACGTTCTAACCTTCTGGCTTGCTTTCTATAAGAGAGAGAGAGACAGACAGACAGACAGAGATACATGCGCACGCTGCATAGCTTACGTCGTCCCAAGCACGTCGGCTTTGTGTCTGAGTGTTAGAAATATCAATCCGGCGACGACATATACACAGTGGTTACTATAGCAAAAAGTGTCGTTACAACTTTTCGTAAGATTTTTTCAGTCTAGCCCCACACTTTTTTATCACAACGTGCGATAAGGTACTTCGTTCCAAAACTATCGCATTTGTATATTTTGGAATTTATCATTTTTGTACAATATTTTGTGATATTAAAATGGAGTTGGGTGACATAGAGAACCGAATCGCTGTGACACTTGGTATAAGTCTAATGTTTGTGTACCGGGCTCGTAATAGGTACAATGAGACTTCCTCTATTTGTAGAAAAATCTGGCCTTCCATGTAGTGTGCGTACGAAAAAGGTGGTCAAAGCACTAAGGGAAAGAGTTCGAAGAAATCCTGTCCGAAAGCAAAATTTTTTTATCTCGGGAAATGAAGTTAGCACCTAGAACCATGTCGCGTATTTTCAGAGAAGACTTAGGCATAATATAAGAATTCTACATATAGTATATTCTATTCTATAGTATTATTAGGACTGTGACTAGAGACTAGCAGCACTGGTAATTTTTAATCTGATAAATTAATAACTAATATACTGATAACGAATTAGGTGGAAAAATCGAAACAACTACTGAAGTGGTACGCAAAGG
Organism: Lasaia peninsularis; assembly: GCA_018236625.1. Lineage (NCBI taxonomy): Eukaryota > Metazoa > Arthropoda > Insecta > Lepidoptera > Riodinidae > Lasaia > Lasaia peninsularis. Next base: position 11,341 of record DVZL01005215.1, read on the forward strand.
AGGGTCAGAGTAAAATTTTTGTTGTTTTGTTTGTAACGGATGTGAATATTTTAACAATAGAGCAACATTTTAACAAACAAAAGACCGTATTTACTCAAAGCTCTAAAAAAAGCTTCCCAATTAGTCGACAGGGCGCCACGTGGGCTTCAGTAATGGTTTTGTGGGGTGTTAGCTATGAAGAAGTGACTAAGCCATATTATTTTTGTGAAAAAGGTATCAAAATATCAGCACAAGTATATCAAGATACCATTCTTGAGAAGGTAGTTAAGCCCCTTAACAACACCATGTTGAATAACCGAGTATGGTCCTTCCAGCAAGACTCGATGCCGGGTCATAAAGCTCGGACCACACAGCTGAAGACTGGCGTCATCTAGCCCCGATCTTAATCCGCTGGATTATGATTTATGGTCAGTTTTAGAGAGTTCAGCTTGCTCTAAGCGCCATGAAAATTTGGAGTCCCTAAAACAACCCATACGATTGGCAGTAAGGAATTTCCCCATGAAAAGAGTACGTGCTTCTATTGATAACTGGCCTCAACGTATAAAGGTACAACGTATAAAATTTGTATATTTTTAATTGTTTTATATTTAATTAATTAACACGCTGTAAAAGTAATAAATGGTATTTGCAATAAAAAAATAATTTTAGAGTTTTTATATTTTTAGGGATATTTTCAGGGTTTTTTTAGCTTAGAATATTATTTTTTTAGTCTAAAAATATGAAGATACGATATATTATGAAGTATTATATAATATGAATATAGAATAATAAAAACTGTTGCTGAATATGTAATATTTATTATTAGGTATTTGTAATTTTTATTTTTTATAATTGTACTTGTTTAATTTATAAAAAAATTGTACAAGGGGGTAGCCCTTAGAACGTACACTATCGTCTC
>DVZL01005216.1:0-12238 GCA_018236625.1 Lasaia peninsularis
ATGTGTCTAGACAATTATTTTATTTTAATTTATATGACATGTATAATTGCAATAAAGGTATTTGATTTGATTTGATTAATATTTTCTAACTTAAGAACATTTTCTATGTGCTCTTATGGTGGAAAACATCGTGAGGTAATCCGAGATTTGTGTCCGATATGGCGACGAACTTGCCACTAGTAACATCGTGGGACCTAATATCGTCGGCTAATCGTGGGTGCATACATACATCTACCTACCGTTTCGGGGATATAGGGGATTTTTTATCCATTTTATTGTAACCACTGTTTTGTCCTTCAATAAAATTGTAGAGTCCTCGACGATTGCATACAAATCAGAAACTCCTATCGGATCTCCTCTTTCACCTTAATTACATCAGCGGGAAAACTGATTCGAGAGAGAATATTTTTTATTATTTTATAAAATCATCTAATATATTATTAAGTGTTCCTTCTTGTTTTACAAGATAAAATAGCATGTACAATATTTTAATACTAATATTTTACAAGATAAAACAATTTCAAATTATTCACAAACAAAGATAAATAAGACTAGATTTTGTGAAGGGCTGGTGCCTAAGGTAAGTCAGAAACTTGAATTATAGATCACCGAACCCTCCGCTGCACCAGTCAGCACAGATAAAGTGAAAGTAAATTACGAGTATGAAACAGAAAAAGCATTAATTAAAAATAGCAAAAAAATTAAGGTAAAAATAGGCACTAAAATTTATACAAATACATAAAATTGGAGTAACGTTAAATAAGCGCTTTTTACAAATGCATATGTATGTTTACAGTATATAGTATTATTTAGAATTTTTATGTGTCTGTCTTTTTGTACCCGCAAATCTCTGGAACGGGTGCACCGTTTTTGACGCGACTTTCACTGGCAGTCAGCTGATTTAATAAAAAATAGCCAAGGCTACTTTTTTAGAATTTAATTTTAGAAATGTATGAAATAAAATAATTAAATAAAAAGCGGATGAAGTTACGGGCTACTAGTTACTAGTACTAGTTTCAAATATGTATGAGCAATGCTTGTGTGAAAGATTATAATATGTATGATGTATGTATGTAAGAGTGTACGTTTTTGGTATTCGTTGTAAGCTTGTGTATTATGAGAGATTAGATTATATGATGTGAGTTTATCTTAGTAGTTTGTCTGTGTGTAATGTCCCTATGTTAACCACACAAGAATACACATCTTAAATATAGTTTACGGATTTGATTAAATAGATGGCGCTATAATAAATAATTGACTGAGGTTAATATTTTGTACGAAACACGCCAAAGGCGACAGCTAGTATCACAATATATTTGATTTATATAGAAAAAACTTAATGACTTTTCGCCCTTCAATCAGAATATACCAATAGGGTCCACGATGAAAGCATACTAAGTAAGAAAATCCTATTGAGTCTCCCTTTGAAGACACTCCAATTACACTGACGGGGAATACTGATTCGGGCAGGGAATTCCAAGCCTTTGCTAAGAAAAAGATGAGGCAAATATCTTTTTATGTGTATGGAGGGTAGGTTAATGCTGCTCTGCAATATTGATACACCATCCCAAGCAGTAGGCTTAAGTGACAGTTCTAACTTCAATGGATCTTTGTCAAACAATTTTAAAATAATATTGCCAAGCCTTAAATTTATAAGTTAAACTTATAAAAATAGTCTAAGGAGTACCTTAGTACATTAGCAACCTGCCAGTAAAGTCCCGTCAAAATCGGTCCCATTGTTTCAGAGATTATCGGAAATAAACAGACAGAGAGATGAAAAATTATAAAATATACTTTTCTAGTATACCTTATAGACCAACATAATATGCATTTAGTAAAAATTAGTTACTTTAATATTACATACAGACACTCCAATTGTATTTATTTGTATAGATAAATCTGTATGTATGTTTTATTATTCCAAGTAATCTCTACAACATATTTTGACGGGACTTTAACTGGCACATAACAAAATGTTAATGGAGTAGCTTAGCTATTAAGTCACTGGCACAGCTTCTTATATATCGCACTCAATATACACGATATTAAGAATTAAGTACATTCATGCCTTCAAAACGGAGCGTCCTGATACATCCGTCGTCATGTGACTGTATAAAAAGGGGCCAAAAGGAATTGCTTCGTTAAATGCCTTTCTCGCACGTACAGAGAAAAAATGCAAGCCCGCGCCGAAATTCCCAGCTGAAGGCTACGTGAAACGAAATTCGCGGAAACGAAAAATACCACTTTTAAATATGCTTTATTCGTTTTGCTGTATTACACCTGGAGATAGTGTGAAAGAGTTTTTTTATGGCACATGACAGCTAACAGGCATACGGGTTTCCTGATGGTAAGAGACAATCGTGGCCTATGGACACCATAGATGTTGTTGCGCCGCTGCCCTGTGGTCGGGCTGTTAGACCTTATATGTAAATCTTCCGGTTACCTACTCTCCGGACAGGAACACGACAATGTCATCATGGCAGCAGGAATAGGTAAGGCGGTGGATCCTTATCCGGGCGAGTTGCTGCACAGCCTGCTGCCATACGAGCTGCCATCGCCATTTTTACGGTACACGTCCATCGCCGACTTTTTGAGTTTAATAGTTTTATATTATTAGACTAGCTGTGCTCGAAACTATATTATATTAAGTTGATTATTTCGTTTTATACATTTCTTAAAATAAAAATAGCCTAAGTTAATCCTCACTATATCAGCTATTTGCCAGTAAAAGCACTGTTAAAATCGGTCCAGCTTTACCAGATATTAGCCGGAACAATCAGACAGATTAATGTCTGGGAACTTATTTATTTCAAAACAAATATTGGCTATAGTAATTTCGGGAAATGTAGCTTTCTAACGGTGAAAGAATTTTCGAAATCGGTTTAGTAGCTTTCAAGATTCCCCTTCTCAAACATACAAACTCATAAACACATGGACGCTTACATCTTTATAATATTAGTATCGATGTTTTAACCACAGCTTCGTTCGCTAGATAAAATTATTCAGATGATACATTTTATAATCGGTCACATATAATGTCTAACGGTTCAACAACGGTAAGGTTATGGAACAAGATAACGACAAGCTTTGACGCTATATCCTCAGAAATACGAGTATATAAAGCCAATCCAGACGGCTGCTGCAACAACTAGAGTAAAAATGTTCAAATAATCAACTTTAAAAACATTACCAGATAAAACAATTTACTATGGCTTACTGGGATGCTATCAAATTAAAAAATTGATTTGAAAGCCCTTCCTGTTTTTTTGATTTAAAAAACTATCGTTACGCGCATAACTCCGAAAGGGAGGCAGAGGTACGTGTGCACCCACGATTAGCCGACAATAACAGGCACAACTCCCAGTTAACGTCATCAACCGAACAATACACAGCAACCGAACCACGCTACGCTTGTCCAAAGAGGCCATTTACACACAGATATAACTATTAATCGAAGTAATTGTTTATTGTCACCCAAACAAAGCCGCTAGATTAAGTAGTTGAAATATAATACACACCTTTAACAAAAGAGCCCCGAAACTAAAAATATGAGGTTTAATTATTTCTACAAAATTTACGTGGTTAAGTGACAGCGTCAATATCGTGGGCGACGGGGCGGAAAATAACTTGCTGTTTATTCGGAGACCAAACTGTTGGGGACGTATTCCGGTAAATAAGGTGATATTTAATGAAATGTCGCTTCCTTAAATATACACAGTGATTGATTGCGCGAAATATAGTTTTAAAAATAAACTGTAAAAGTCTTACCAACATAAAATATAACGATAAAAACTTCACGCTTCACTAATTTATTGCACGAATCGTAGACCGAAGATAGACGAACATGAACGGGGATAGGCGACGAAGTACGATAATAGGCGACAAAGTACGATGATAGACGACAATCTACGACGACAGGCGATTAAGTTTAACGTTAGCAGACAAAATTCGATGACAACCTTGATATAAAAACCGATGTTACTTTATAAAACAATGACAAACTTCATATTTTTTATGGTATTGGGAGGCAAACAAACAGACGGATTCCCTGACGGTAAAGAATATACATCGCCTATAGACACCTAGGCAAACAAACAAACGGATTGCCTGTTGGTAAACAAGCAATTTAGATGGTCTATTCTACACAGCGGACCCGGACCAAGACGGGGAAAAAAGTATAATAAAGTTATATTAGTGCAATCGAATTGGTTAACTTATAATATTCAAACTTCGAACATCGAACAAGAAAAGAACTATTTGAATTGGCCTGATCAGGTGAAATCTCGATTTTCCAGTGGCAAAATGAAATTTTCTATAGAAAAAATATAGGGAAAGTTCCAGTTGAAAAGTACGGAATGTACGGAATAAGTATCCGACGTGGAACTGACAAGTTGGGTCGTAAAATTTTCCTCGCCGTAAGTTTTGAACGTAGCGTAGTACAAACAGATAAAAGTATTTATCCCTACATTGGATATACAAAAGAAGTGTTTGGTGGAAATGCGGTTTATCTAAGCGCATTACAGGAAAGAACTTTTTGTTGGTTTAATACATTCGTATCTTCACGCCAAATTACTTGACGGGTAGGTGGAGTTTGTTTTGTTCAAATTCAAACAATATGGACTTAATAAAAAAATAGCACTAACACGCCTATTATCTCCGAAAGGGTAGGCAGAGGTGTGCTAGTATATCCACGACTCGTAAGTCCAGTAGATATACTAGAACTAACCCACGATTAGCCAAAGTACGAGGGCCTTGTGGCTTGCCACCTGTCACTTCATGGGACCTAATATCATCGTCTCTTCGTGGGCCCATAAATATGTACCTCTGTCTACCCCTCCTAGTATAAGAGCTTGACGATATTCATTTATTTGTTTCAAAATAAGTTTAGCTAATATAATAATTATTATGACATTATTAATTATTTTATGTATGTCGTTCTATTTTCGATTATTTATTTACGAAAGATATTTTAGGGTTCCGTATCCCCAGAAACTGTGTAACCGTGTATCTCGTGAACCGTGATAGCTAGACAATTGAAAATTTTACAGACAATGATCTGTTGATATAACAACAAACACAACAAATGTGATTTTTTTGTCGTTTTTATTGGTAATTGTTCAGAACCCTTCGTGTGCGACTCTGAGTCGCACTTACAATTTTTTAAATACATAACTAGATTTCGCGCGTGGAATTATGCGCTTCAATTATTTTAATAACATAGATAACTTTCAAAGAGCTATTTTTTTCCGACTTATAATAACTTAATGAGTAAAAACTTTTTTTTATGGTGTAAAGGCGAACAGGCATGGTCTCGTGATGGACGACCGTGATCTATAGACACCATAGATGTTGTAGGTGACCCGCTGTCCTGTGGTCAGGCTTTTAGACCTTATGTGCAACTCTACCGGCTACCCTTCGGACCGAAACACGACAACGTCATTACAGCGATAGGAATAAGTAATGTAGCTGGTTAAAAAGTAACTTACTTATTATTCTCATGTATAAACTACCTTACTGTAAAGTTTCATCCAAATCCTTCCACTGTTTTCTTCGTGAAAGAGTAACAAGCATCCGTACATACATCCATTCATACTTTATAATATTACTAGGATGGTACGGAATCAGTCCTTCGCGAGTCCGCCTCACACTTGGCGAGCGTATCATTACGTATAGATAGATATAGTCAAAATTAAAAAATGAATATTTATTACCAAAGCTTGTTTAAAAGCTTTACATTTGGCAATATTTGTTAAGTAACTGAAACTGGACGCTTTATGAAACTATAAACCATTGAATAAATCAATGCATTTCTATTTTTTGATCCCAATGTACATTTTACGTAAAATATTTGTATGTTTTGTGTTTTTAAATACGTAGCGAAATTTTGTTCATTTGCTTACAGGCAAATCATTAAAATACACAAATATTTATGCATAAAATCTGCCAAGTGCGAGTCGAACTCGCACACAAAGAGTTCCGTATCTTTATCTATAAAACCGCTAGAATAAATCACGCTTAGTGTAGCACCGTTTGTTTATTATATTTAACCTGTTTTAGTGTTTTTTTATTATAGCGGCAAATTCACATATTTGTGAAAATTTCAACAGTCTAGCTTTCATTATTCATGAGATTCAGCCTGGTGATAGACAGACGGACCATATCTATTAATTATAAAAACATTAACGTTTTAAATATTTTAATAAGTACATATCTTATGCGAGTGTTTTTAGCATTAATCAAAAAGATTGGTTTTAATTCAATCTGCTGTCCACAGCTGGACATAAGCCTCTTCCAGAGCGCGCCAAGCTGCTGCGCCACTTCAGCTTACTTATTCTTCGAGCTACGTCAGTTACTTTGGTTCACTCACGGAAAACCTCATTTCTGATTTTTTCCGTGAGTGAAACGGCTCCATCGCTGCATGATCTTAATTTTGTGGACTAGCCCCACCCTCAATTTCCACGTCTCGGCACCAATACGTCATTACCGGTGGGATCGCCGACGTTAAGATCTGATGAAACCTGGTTTAATTTAATAGAAATAAATTATAAGTATCCAATATGAGGCATGATTTAAATACGCATAGCGACATCTATTGGCTGACGGAAAAAATAGTATTAAATCATACCTCAGTATAAATATTTACTTTATACAGATTTTTAGTATTTATCGATGTAACGGCAACAATACATCATCTGTGAATATTTCAACTATGTAGTTATCGCAATTCATGAGATACAGCCTGGTGACGGACAGATAGACAGACGGACAGCGAAGTCAGCCAAACGAAGAAACAGGACAAGTTTATTTGTGTACGTTACCCTAAAAAGTATAAAAACGTTATTTACGCTAAATCATTTGACCAACTTTGATAATATTTTGTTCGAGTATAATCATATTTTTATGTCAATATCTAAAACGACTTAAGCTATTTTTAAGCCAGAAAAACTTATCGGTTCGAATTTGGACTACCAGCATGAAAATCTAGAGATCTAACCCATTAGCTGCTACCCTTTATCACGTACAAAAATGTTTATTCCAAGCTTTTTTATTCACACAAAGTTCATATCGAACAATGTTCGACTCTCATTAAAAACTACCGTAACTTTTAAACCCGTCCCTCCGGCAAGTGACCGTTTGTTAGTCTGATAAAATACCTCTAGAACTGCCATCGCCCCTACACTGGATCAAAGTTTGAGTTAATACCTAACTACAGTTTAAGCTCAGCTTAAATGCTTGATTAACGACAAGTTGGGAAGTTCCTGCAACTAATACGAGCTGAATGAGAGGCTTTCATTTAAAAACTAGTTTTTCAATTTTCCTTTTGGAGTTTGTAGGAAGTAAACTTTGCAAGAATTAAGTTTAAGATTAGTTTGATAATTATAATTTTTTAACCTGACTGCTGCGGACTTGGATCAATAAGACCGCTAATAATTAACTTATATTATTTTTCATCGTAGGCAGTTGGTGTAACTTTCACATATTCATACTTTAAATGAAAAACGCGTGTCCTTTTTCACATATTACTTGTAACTAAATATTAATTTTGGTACAGCCGACCGGTTTCACAACAAGGTCGCTTGTGTAGAATAGACGATCTGGCTCCCTACCAGGCAGCTCGTAAGAGGCGAGCGTATTATGTTAACTGGGTCACTTCCAACATGATCACTGGTGGTAGAGTGTTGTGCAGCAACTCGCCCAAGTAGGCATCCACCACCCTATCTATCCTTGCCGCCGTAATAGCTGGTAAACTTGCACAATAGGCCTAACACCCGGGCCACAAGTGAGTGACGCACCTACAACATCTATGGTGTCTATAAGTATCTAATTATCAGGAGACCCGTAAGCTTGTTCGCTGATTTATCCCATCAAAAAATTATTTACTCAAGTATCTTAAGTTTTAGACCTGATAATGCTGGAAAAGCGAAACAGGTTACCCGGTAATCTCTGAAACGGCTAGACTGATTTTGACGGGCCTTTCACCGGCAGACAGCTTATGTAATAAGTAATGGCTTAGGCTACTTTTATTTTAGTATTTTATGTTAGAAGTGAATGAAATAAATAATTAAAAACGCGGACGAAGTCGCGGCCACAGCTAGTGGGACCTAATATCAACACTGCAAGCACTTAATCGTGAGTCATACGAAACGCTGCCTAACCACTCGGGGATATGGGCGTGACGATATTTTTTTTTATTATTACCGTGCACATATATTAAATTACCATTTTGTTATTACCATGCACATATTATATCAAATTACCATTTTCTTATGACCGCACATATTATATCAAATTATCATTTTATTATTACCGTGTAAATTACAAATGAAATAATTAAATGCGAACGAAATTGCGGGCACAACTAGTTTAAATAAATCCTTTTGTGTTAATAAAACTAGTTTAATGTTATTCCCCACTGCATTTTCCATTTAAAAAAATATCACAATCTGTTATAAATAATCTTTAAACATGTTTTTAGTCGACATCGTATCAAATTAGTTTTGAATGCATTACAATTATGTTGGATTTTTAGCACGCGAACGTTTTGAAGCTCACTAATAACTAAAGTTACAGCGTTGCGATTGAAAAGTTCCATACAATATACGAGTTTAAAATAGCTAATACAAGTAGGGATTAAATCGTACTGCCTTATTTATGCATGAGCTGATTTTGAGCAAAATTACCAAGAGCACGCTTACGATAAGGAAAAGTGCATGTTATTATGGTATAATGCGTTTGTGGCGTTTAGGAAACAGAACGCTGCACAGATTAATTATACGAACAGAGGGTTTGGATTTATTTTCTAATTAACTGTCGCTTGCGACTTTGCGTGATTGCTGTTTTTTAATCGAATTTAAAAAAGGAGGAGGTTTGCAATTCGTTCGAATGGTTTTTGGATTTTTAAAGTTTCAGTGGATTTTTAAAGTGGGAAGGTTAAATAAAGAAACCCTATAAAAACTCTGTTACATTTATTTATGTAATAAGGAGTCTGAGATACATTTATTTTTGAGTTAGCTACGTAATTATATACATGTAATAAAACTGTAACTGTACATGCAAAATGTATTTGAAATAAACATGATGGGCTGGCTTTATATACGCAAGAGAACCCAAAACAATGTTTTTTTCTATTTTGTCTGTTTGTCTGTATGTCCGTATATTTGTGAACGTTCATGTCAGAAATGGCTAAACCGATTTTGATGTTGATGGCCTTCACTTAACGTTTATTTTCAATTTCAGTCAAATTGGTTAACAAATAAAGAAGTTATGTCAATCACATAATTATGCACATAAATTCAAACGCGGGCGAAATCTATTTAAATACATATGAATTAAGTATGGATTAGATATTTTTCCAAAGTAATAAAACTTTTTGTGTTATATAAGAAAAAATATTATAACCACAAAACTCAACAGTACTGTGCAGCAACTCACCCGAGAAGGGATCCACCGCCTTACGTATTTTTGCTGCCATACATATATTGTCGTGTTCCGGTCTAGAGGGTAGGGTTGCCGGTAGACTTGCATACAAGTTCTAAACGTCAACTGGACATTGACGCACCTACAAATTTACCGTCAGGAGACACGTGTGCTTGTTTCTTGTCTTATTCCATAAAAAAGACAGCACATCGTTTTATCTATTACTTGGGTTTCATTTTGACAACGCACCATTAACATCCTAAATACACACACAGCGACCGTAACTTCTTCATCATTCTAAGCGTCTGTTTTAGTAGAAATCAGATGTCAAAGCTATTTCTCGAGTAATATGAAAATCGCAAAACCCCAAAATATCTCATAAATGTAGCTGACTTTATATGGCTTCCAAAATTAGCTACGAATAGACCCGGCCACTAGGGTTTTCCTCTGACACACGACCAAAAGCCGATGGCTTACGAGGCCCAGCCGGAGTGCACATCTACGGGTTGACTGTCCGAGTATTACGCTATGAAATGTGATGAGGGATTCAAAGTTGTAATAAGTTCGCACTCATGTATTTTCCAATATACAATGGATATCTGATGGTACGAGCTATATACTGCATTTAGTTTTTATTTAGGGTTACGTACCCAAACTATAATATACTAAAACATAATTATATAAAGGGTACTCCCCTACAACAAATTTAATCATTTGGAGATTGGTACGTAACTCCTCGTGCGATTCTGAATTGTACTTGAAAGGTTTTTTAATTAAAATTTAATTTGTCCAAATCAACAAAAATGTAAACAAATAAATAAGATGTAAATGTCTATTTTTAATATTAAAATAACAGCTTTTTACTAAGTGCAAATGTGTATTTACAAGAAGCATATTCTAAAAAAATATATATTTAATTTCTTATCTGTCTGTATGTCTGTTTTGTTTCCACTACCTGCTAAATTCTGAAACGGCTGGACAGTTTTTACCTTAACTTTCACTAGCAGATAGCTAATGGCTTATAAATGCATGTAACTTATTTCATACTTTTTTAAAATTAACAACTAAAATTTCGATTTAATATAAGAAATTCAATTCACATTTATTGCTTATTTAGAAATTAGAAGTAAATATTATAAGTCATAACTAGATATTTAAGGAATATATCGATCGTCTACAATCGTTTTATGGGATTAGACAATGATGAGTGAACAAGCACACGGAACCCCTAATGGTAAAAGACAATCGAGGCCTATATACATTACATGCTTTTATGACGTTACCGCGACCTAAATATGGATAGCGACATCTATTGGCAGGGTTCGATCGTTTGCACCCGCTTCAATAATTTCTTTATTTTGTATTTTAGAATTTGTTGTCAAAGCAACAACAAAATTACATCATATGTGAAAAACTTCTTTTTTTTCAACAGTCTAATAATCACGGTTCCTATGATACAACCTGGTGACCTAGTACTAGGGTTTTGATTTTAACCTTCCCTAAAACCCTACAAATCAGCAAATTATTGAAACCATTGGCCAACAAGTATTGACTGGAAAATTATTCACCGTTCCAATTTTTCAACCATTACGAACCAAAACGCGAAGCTCTAACTTTTATGAATGATTAGTAGTTTCTAGTAGTTTGTTTGAAGTTACGATAGTTATAAACGATAGTTCCACTTTGTTACCGCTTCAGTTAATTGATTACTAACATTAACCGGTAACGTTAACGCTAACTAACTAACGTTAACTTAACGTAAACGTTAGCGCATTGCATAATTGAAATTGGGATGTTGAAATCTATACAAATAAATAAAATTGTAGTGTCTAAATAACCGCTTTTAGTGCATATGTAAGTTTCAAGGTACATGTATCGAAACAACATTTTTAGATTTTTCGTCTGTCTATTTGTACCCGCTAATTTCTGAAACGGCTAGACGAATTTTGATGGGATTTTCACTAGCAGTCTTATGTAACAAGGAACAGCTGAGGCTATTTTAATTTCAGAAATTTATTCTAGAAATGTATAAAATAAAATAATTGAATAAAACTGCGGATGAATTCACGGACACACCTAGTCTTTTATAAGATTCTGTGGTAGAGCAAAGTTGGACTTGATTTTATGGTAAGAGAACTAATTGTATTAATGAGTTTATTAGTTTATCTAAAAAATATATTATGTTGACTATCACATCAAGGGAACTGACATCGCCGAATAATCGTAAGTGAACAAAATATGTACCACAGCCTATTCGGGTTTTTTTTTATTTATTTTTACTTATATATAGAATATATTTTTTTATATAGAATAAGAAAGTTAACAGACACACTCCAAAGTAAGCAAATAAAGCACAGACTAGAACCCGACATTGTCATTATAGCGGCAAGAATAGGTAAGGCAGGCAGGCTTGCCCAGGCGAGCTGTTGCTGCACAGCACTCTACCACCAGTGGACATGTTGAAAGTGACCCAGTTAACATATACTGGCTATGACCTGCCTGGTAGAGAGGCAGGTGGTATATTCTACACAGGGGACCCGGACCATTACAGAAAAAAAATTGAATATGGATTACCTCCAAGCAATTGCTTATTCCATCAATTATCAAGCTGGTGATAGTTACTTTCCTATTGATTTTTTTTACGATATTGGAAGGCAAACAAGCAGACGGATTTCCTGATGGTAAGAAATACACGTTGCCTAAGACACCAAAGGTGGAAATAGTGCGTTGCCAACCTGAGTCTAGGATGGTAAGCCTCTTGCGTGAGTAAGTTTACCGGCTACCCTACCCTCCAAACCAGAACACGACAATGGCAAGCACT
>DVZL01005217.1:0-12237 GCA_018236625.1 Lasaia peninsularis
CTTCGAACTGCTAAGTTACACATGTTATTGTGAGTCAACCATAAAAGATAGACATATGCTGTCGTAGAATATTTTTTATATAATTTTAAGGAAAGCATTTCCGTCATATATTATTTCTATGTAGCTTTAACCATTAAGGCCGCACACGCGTCGGAAGCTTAGAAATTGGAATAACTTCTCCCTAGATTACATACAGACACTCTAATCACCCGGTCGCGAACGTTCGAGAATGTTCGATTTAGGAAGCTACTCGCTAGCTTTTAGGGGCCAAGTAAGCCACCTGCCTGTGCGATCGCGATCTTTTACAAAAAAATAATCCTTATAACATGATTCAGTATTCATACGCGATGGCTTATTATTAGCGTATTTCATGACGTATAACTTTGGTGTTTCTATACCGATTTCTATTATTCTTTTTTATGGAATAGTTAATAATGTAAACTTTTTGAATTAGGGATGACTAAGAGTGTCATAAACATAAGAGTCGGCAAATATAATCAGAAAGCTTCGAACTGCTAAGCTATCGGGAGTTACACGTGTTATTATGAGTCAACCATAAAAGATAGACATATACTGTCGTGGGATATTTTTTATATAATTTTAAGGAGAACATTTCCGTCATACATCGTTTTTGTGTAGCTTTAGCCATTAAGGTTGCACACGCGACGGAAGCTTAAAAAATGTAGTAACTTCTCCCGTTTTCCCGACATTTCCCTTCACTGCTCTGCTCCTATTGATTGTAGCGTGATGAAAAGTATACTATAACCTGCTCCAAAGTATGAAGAATAATTGTACCAAGTTTCGTTAAAATCCGTCCAGTAGTTTTTGTTTCTATAAAGAACATACAGACAGACAGACAGACAGACAGACAGACAGACAGACAGACAGACAGACAGACAGACAAAAATTTTACTGATTGCATTTTTGGCACCAGTATCGATCCCTAATCACCCCCTGATAGTTATTTTGGAAATATATTACATGTACAGAATTGACCTCTCTACAGATTTATTATAAGTATAGATATAGATAACCTTTTTCAAAACTTAAAGAAAATCGTTCGAGCCCATTCCGATATCGTTGATATATATACAAGAATTGCTCGTTTAAAAGTATTAGATTGAAAGGAGTCTAGACAACAAAGTGACTTTTTGCCGTATTTATACGTAATGGTACGGAATTCGCCACGCTTGACCGGTTTTAATTATATTTTAAATCGTCACATGGCGTACAAATATTTCGCCATATCGTAATAAAATTTTCATCTTATAAAACTAGCTGTACTTTCGCCGTACTCAATAGTTTTGGCCTGAATTGTGTCCGGGACCAATTGACAGATACGATATTAATTTTATTATATATAACATTTGTGCATACGTTGTTTTTATATTTAATTGTTTCATTTTAGCAATGATTAATGTTCCACTTGATTGTATATATAAAAACGTAAACTTAGTGAAGTTTACGTTTTTCTGTGTTTTATTGTATTTCTGTTTTACGGGTCAACTGGCAGAAATCTCATATAGGAGATAAGCTCGCCATTTGTACTGTAATATCTTAAGTGATTGTTTTTGTTATATTGTTGTGTGTACAATAAAGAATTAAATAAATAAATACACAGACAGACAAAAGTTCTTCAAGTGCATAAAATGTATTCTGCTGCTATATTAGACGTCAAGACCTATTTTTTAAATATCATGAGACTCTTCTATTATATTATTATATGCATAGATATAGATAAAACTGAAAAATAATTAAGGTTTCGTTCAAGTTTTAGTAACGGTCAGTTTATATTTTTGTGTAAAAATAACAGTACATATGATTTTTTGTACCTTAAATGCAAGATAAGTAATAGCTAACGAACAAAAATTAAAAAAGTATATAAGAACATAATTAATCTAAGAATTCACATAAGCTTATATTGTGCTGAGCGTTACTAGAATACCAATAGGGACAGGACGATATAAATAGAAATTAAATGATGTTAAGGGTCCGGGTTGTTATTTATTATTACTGATCAAACTTGTTTAATTACATGTAGAGGTAATTAAGCAGACAACTTTCCTGATTTTATGAAATACACGCGACGCAGCTAGCGCACCGGTCAACAGCCCATCGACTGGTAAGATCCGCATGGATCTTTTATGAGGGCTGTTTGCGCCAGCCAGACAGTTTAAAATTAAAATATTGCCCTATTACCAATAGAAAACCTAGCCAACTAATAAAAACTTTGGTAATACTATTCATTCCAAAGCATTTCAAATTTAATTACTCTTTGTAGCGTCTTTTCTAGAGACATCAAATAACTAAGTTTCCTTTTAAATGGGAAGAGAGAGTTAAGTAGTCTTGATCTTGATATCCGACTGAGTGAAAACTTATCCGTTTGTGTGCCAATGTATAAATGGATATGAGAATGAAGAATTAAAGTGTGAAATAAATGAAATTCTCTATATTTTAAGGTGACATGTAAAGAGTTGGATTCCTATTCGGATGAGATCCAGGGAATTCTACCATCAGTGAACTCGTTGGTTCGGGGAACCAACGAGTTGCTTTCTTGCTTTCCTTTTACAAGCTGCAAGGCGAGGCGTTGGAAGCTCTATTATTTTAACAATAAATAAAAAATCATCATCATCATCTCAGTCGCTACGTTCTTGAAAGAACGGTCAGACATGCTTTTAGGGGCATCTCGCCATGTGCTTCTTCGTTGGCTGATTCGTGTTCACAGATACCCTAAAAAATATCCCAAATTACACAGTTGATCTAACCCCAAAGTAAGCAAATTATATGCTTGTGTTATAGGTATTAACGATACTAATACATACAAACACTTATATGGATAACAGAATAAATTTAATAAACACCCAGACAAGGAAACACAGACGTCTATGTCGTAACACAAATAATTGTTCCCGTCGGGAATTGAACCCGGGCCTCGCGGATGTGTAGGCGTGTACGCTAACTCCTCGATCGACTAGGTAGTTGTGGTCTATACTACAAATGAAGCCACGGGAAAACAAATAAAAAAGTAAAATTTAAAAAAAACCCGCGACTGTGAAAATGCGATTGAAAAATTAAAAAAAATCTCTTTCATTTGAGACCCAACTCAAGTATATTTGCAAACAATCGCTTATCCATCCCCACTTTCACCCCCACAACTTTTAAATGGCTCAACCGATTTTTATCAAACATGTCTAAGAACACTAGCAGATAAGTTACCTTTAATACAAAAATGAAATTGAAATCCACAGACAAGTCCACAGACTAACAGACAGACATGTCAAACGTATAACACCCCTCTTTTGCGTTGGGGGCAACAACAAAACTAAATGATACATCAACTCAGTCTTACCTTTTACTTTGTTGGAAAACGTCAAAAATAATATCTTGCTGTTCATTGCTATCCTTCGTAATCGGTGAAGCGTATAATGTTCGGAAAAATTCCAAATTCCATTTCCATATATATATCATATGTACTGTTATTTTTACACAAAAATATAAACTGACTGTTAATAAAACTTGAATGAAACCTGAATTATTTTTCAATTTTTTTCTATATCTATGCATATAATAAAATAGTAGAAGAGTCTCATGATATTTAAAAAATAGGTCTTGACGTCTAATAAAGCAGCAGAATTTACACAGATAAACAACCTTTTAGAAAACTGTGTCAATCTTGATTAGTTTAACCTTTCTACGCTGACCCATTTTACTATCTCTATTTTCGCAGATAAAAAATAAGGTCTATATACTTCTACACAAATAAGTAAATAAAATTGAAGTTTCTGTATGTAATATTAAATTAACTGCTTTTTACTTAATGCACATGTATGTTTACAAATATAATAATAATAATTATAATATCTTTATTTCCATAACTGAAGATATACACCAAAATGTTTTTCAGAAATGTTGTCTCTATTTCTGTTTGTTCCTGCTAATCTCTGAAATGGCTGGACTGATTTTGATAAGATTGTCATTAGCAGACAGCTAATGAAATAAAAAGTAGCTTAGACTACTTTTAAGTTAAAATAAACACGGACAATGTCGCGGGCACAGATAATTTCTTATATAATTTATTCTACTTATAATCGGCATTGAGTAGAACTTTTTTGTTGAAACTATAGAAATTGCATGTTTAATCATTGAGCTGAAATGGAATGTCCCACTTAAACTTATTTTCATGAATATTATGACCTGGCATGAGTAACATTTATTCATGCTTCAGATTTAAAAAAAAATTCAATATTATTATGAGCAACTTACAAAAAAATATAAAATTCCACCAAAATCAAAATCATGTAAAATCTCACCACTACGAAGTTATACATCTCATGAAGACCCAGCGAAAAGTTTGTCTAGATTTGTTTGTTTGTAAGAGATATCCCAAAGATGTTACTGGTGAGGCGCTATTTTATGGTTGAGATCTTAGACTACGTATGCAAGTCTTCTACTATCTATCCTATTCTCCACCTTGGAACCAGACAATGGCGTTCACTGACATTCTAACAAAGAGACCATACATATTGTTATTCTAGCCTTGGTCGTAAAATAAATTAAAATCAAAAAATCTTTTTAGAAAAAGCTTTTATCATTTTTCATTGAAGTGCTTTAATCCGCCATCTTGGTTGGTTTGCCATATTGGATTTAGAATGAGGTCATGTACCTTATCGTGCATTGTCATAAAACTAAACGTGTATACAAAATTTAAGCTCAATCGGATGAAAATATCTACTTCAAAATTGAATTCTAAGATTCTACCCGAACATACATACATTGCAAATTAAATAAAAAGGTTTTAAATACAAGCAAGTGGTTAGTTAGTTGCCATTTGGGAAACAAAATCATGTTAGTAACATCATTAACCTGACAATACCCTCGACCAATCAAATCGCAGAATTTGTCACTGTCTGCTAATTATTCAATCAGGGGGTCAGAGATAACTTACTTTTTTAATTTTAAGAAATTAGTTGTTATCGTCACCCCCATATTATCGAAGGGGTAGGCAGAGGTGTATACCTATGCAACCACGATTAGCCGACGATATTAAATCCCATGGAGACAATGTACTCGTCCGATCGCGCAATTTTTGTAAAAAAGGGATCTAAAGTTTTTGCTTTACGTATTAATATAATGATTAACATAAACATACTACAGTTACCTGTTATCCGTTAATTAGGAAAGCATCTTATTAATGAAAACGATTATTATGTTACCACTAAAATATGTATTTACATACGAAATTTATTGAAATGCTGAGAAAGTAAACACTTTTGTCTTCGTGATTGTTCTGACAAATATTTGGGCTTTAGATTGCTGGTGTCTTGGATATAGTTATGTTTGCGAAGTATACAAAATCGTAGCGAAGATGATGGAATGAAATATATGTATAGTTGAATACATTTTCATGGTATTTGAAGGCAAACATACAGACGGATTCCCTGATAGAAATACACGTCGCCCATAAACACCAAAGATGGTAATGGTACGCTGCCAACCTGAGGCCGTGTTGGAAGGCCTCTTGCGAAAGTAAGTGAACCGGCTACCCTACTCTCCAAATCAGAACATGACAACGGCAAGCACTGACGTAATGGTGGCAGGAATAAGTAAGGCAGTGGCACCAATACGACAATAGCAAGTTTTAAGAAAGCGAACATACAGGTTATTGTAAAACTAGCAATGACACTGAACTCAGCAGCGTATGCTGATAAAAAGTAATCGGACAAGTGCGAGTCGTACACGCATACGAAGGGTTCCGTGCCTGTTATCTGTAAAAATGGCAAAAAAATCACATGCCCTGTATGGGAGCCACATTTAGTATTTGTTGTCATAGCGGCAATAGACAGATATAGCGGAGTCTTAGTAATTACAGGATTCCATTTCATTACGAATTCCGAAAAAAGCTAAAATTAATTTGTACGAAGCCTTTAAAATACAAAACCAAAGCGACCTCGTTACGTAAAAAACTTTTCATGAAAGGATTTATTAAATTTAATCTGAAAGCTGATAGGCTGAGATAATATAGCGACGGATTTTAGATTTACGTTTATAAAGATACTTAATTTTGGTGTTGCTTATTTAGTTTATCTAATAAACAAAATCCGTCAAGTGCGAGTGGGACTCGCACACGAAGGTTTTCGTACCATCATCTATAAAAACAGCAAAAAAATCACGTTTATTGTATGGGAGCACCTTTATATACTTATTTTATTATACTTTTAGTATTTATTGTTATAGCGGCAACAAAAATGTATAATCTATGAAAATTTCAACTGTCTAGATGTTACGTTTCATGAGATACAGCCTGGTGAAGGACAGACAGACGGACAGACGGACCGTGTAGTCTTAGTAATAGGGTTCCGTTTTTATCCTTTGGGTACGGAACCCTAAAAAGTAATTAAATCGCCTCTGTGCTTGAGCGTCGTTGCGTCCAAATTTGTCGCACGGTATTTAAAATTTTATCTGAAAAATATGACTTTGCCGCCTGTCACACCTGTGCTTACCCCTTCGGGTTCTGTACCTTAAGAGGTGAAGATGGGACCACTACAATGGTTTAAAACATGTACTGATTCTAGATATTAAAAAAAAATTGGCACTGATATAATTTTAAAGCTGATACGGAGCAAAGAGTAAAAATGGAACCCTATGACTAAGACTTCGTTGTCCATCTTTCTGTATGTCTGTCTGTTACCAGGCTGTATCTCATGAACCGTGATAGCTAGGCAGTTGAAGTTTTCACAGATGCTAGTTTTGTTACTCCTATAGCAAAAATACAACAAACTTAATTATTTTGCCTTTTTTAAGGATCATAGTACGGAATTCTTAGCTTGTGAGTCCGACTCGCACCTGACGGATTTTTTAGGTTTTAGATACACTCCCTGATGCTATGAATAGAAATGACACATAACTTTTTTCTCTAAAAAATCCAATAAGTTATCTTTGCGCTCGAGTGACTACGTATTTTACATACTGGACTCCCCTACTATTAATGATAAGCTGCTGGCTGATGTATGAATGTAATGGTTTCAGGTTTGCCGAACGATCTAGCTGTATACTGGCATCAGTACCCTTACAGCTTGGGACTGGTCTTTTGCAAACTACGGGCTTTCATCTCTGAAGCGTAAGTAATATAATAATAATAATATAAAGGTTCGAAGGATATATATATCTATGGACACATATCATGATATATATCCGATATATATTCAACGACTTTTTGTGATATATATTAATATCTTATAAGTATTTTTCGGCGTTTTTCTACTCCAATGCCAAATATTAGTGGTAAATACATAGATACCTACAGTAGTATTTCAGTAGATGGCGCAAGTTCTAATTCATAAATGAAACATTGCTGTGCACTGTGTGCTGTGTACTTTATGCAGCAACTCGCTTGGGTAGGGTAGCCGGTAGACTTGCACTTATTGTCTAACAACCCGACCACAGGGAAGCGTCGCACCTACAACATCTATGGTGTCTATAGGCCACGGTTATCTCTGACCATCAGGAGACCCGTGTGCCTGTTCGCTTTTATATATATTTTTAAAAAATCCACCTATGAAAGTCACAACTATGTTGCACAAAGTAACGGGAACGATGTTACCTAATAAGTTGTTCGAGCCTCCCTTTCTGCTCTTGTAACGCGTTGTAACGTTTTACAAGACCCCCCCTGACCCCGCATACTACGTTACGTAATACTGGAACGCTCCCCAGATTAATGTTTATATGAAATTAGCGTTTTCTCGAAAGTATACTTGGCAACATTACTTATCGATTTAAACGCTAAAAACTTACTACTTACTTTACATTATATACTGACTAGACCACTGTCAAGCTGGCGAGACGTAAGTGTCAAATGAAGTAATGTGGGTAGTAGTACGTCGTTAAAAACCCTGACACTTTAATAATCTACAACCATTTATCAGTTTACCTTAGACAGAATTGTGACGAAAAAACATCGTTTTAGATACTATTTTTATGTGGCGAATACTCTTAAAATAATAAGCAAATGGATTTCATAATAATACATTTTAAGT
The DNA here is from genome assembly GCA_018236625.1 of Lasaia peninsularis. Lineage (NCBI taxonomy): Eukaryota > Metazoa > Arthropoda > Insecta > Lepidoptera > Riodinidae > Lasaia > Lasaia peninsularis. The sequence continues at coordinate 8,034 of DVZL01005217.1, forward strand.
AAATAATTTCGACACAGTAAAACTACAAATTGTATTAAAGGTATTGTATTAAAGATGGTGGGGAATGACGTATACATATATATTAAAGTCGAGTAAATTGAGACACAATGTAAAAATGAATAGTGCCATCTAATTTCAGAATTGTTTGTAAATTTTAATCTATACAAATAAATAAAATTGGGGTGTTTGTAAGTAATATTAAAATAACCGCTTTGTATTAAAAGCATAATATGTATTTATAACAAAACAATATTTTTTAGATTTTTGTCGGTCCGTCAGTCTGTCTATCTGTACGTATCTATTAATGTGTGAAGCGGCAGGGCCGATTTTAAAGGAACTTCACTGGCATACAACTTTGATGTAATAAGGAAAAGCTTAGGCTACTTTTATTTTAGAATTTGGTTTTAGAAATGTGTAAAATAATAAAAACGCGGACAAAGTCGCAGGCACAGCTAGTAGTTTTATAAAATTAGTAAATTGGGTTCGGTAAAACGTCTACGCAGGTTTCTTTTATTTATTAAACAAGTCTCGTGTTGCCAGTAGACATCAAATGTTATAAAATGTGTACAATAAGACATGAGCAGATGGCCGCCGCAATCATTTGCTTCTAAGCGAGACTGATTTACCACTTCTAGATAATCTAATAAGATTTTCAGAGGTTTTTGAACGTGAAATCTATACACATAAAGTTGGAATGGAGTTTCTGTTTGTAAAATTAAAATAACATTTTTTTACACAATGCATACACGGTACATATACATCCTAGCCTCGGTGGCTTAGTGGTACGCGCTTTGGAGTTCCATTTAGGTAGTCCAGGTGCGAACTCTGTTCGAAAGAAAAGTTTTCTAACTTAAATACTTTTTCTGAGTGCTCTTATGATGAAAGAAAACATCGTGAGAAAATCCGGGTGTTGTGCCCGATATGGCGACGGACTTGCCACCTGTCACATCATAGGACCTAATATCATCAGCTAATCGCGGGTGCATATGTACCTCCGCCTACTCTTTGAGGGATATGGGCGTGACGATATTTTATAGTATTTATTATCTGCAAATTCTTTGCAATATTTCACTCCGTTTGAGGAACTAAAAATATGTTCGTAAGATTTTATGTCTACATAATTGTTTCGAAAATAAAAAAATAAAAAATGGTGTTAACAATAAAAACTACAAGTACCGATTTGCCTTACCTTTTTTCAATGTCGGGCGTTTTTTATACCTACCAAACAAACATTTTTCACAATTTTGGTCTGTCTGTTTATTCCGGCTAATCTCTGTAACGGCTTGCCCGATTGTGATGGGACTTATACTGACAGATAATTGATGCAATTTAGGCTATTTTAATGCGTCAAAAAAATAAATTTCGTCGCAGACGAAGTCGCGGGCATAGCTAGACTAAATAAAAATATCAAGGAAAACATATTTATTTCTAAGATTTTTAAGGAATTGATTAATAAACTTATCCACTTAACAAAAATTATTTATCAAAATTATCTTTAAAAAGATATTCTATACAATATTCTCAATTAATATTGGTAAGTTTAGATTGAAATTCAAAACACTTTCGACTTAACTTTTAAGTTGATTTTAGTAGGTGATTGAATCCTTAGGAAAAGCCTTAATTTTCTTGTGGTTAGCGTTCAGGACTTCCATTCTGGTAGTGCATTACGTGCATTTTCTGAGTACTATTACAGTGAAGAAAATCATCATGAGTAAACCCAGAATCTTGTATTAGAATTCGAAACCGGTTAAATATTTCAAAAATACTTTCAATTATAAAAAAAAATATTTCATGTGCACCCACGATTAGCCGACAATATTGGGTCTCATTATGTGACAGTTGGCAAGTCCCTCCAGGTGGCAAGCACATAACCCGAGTTTTTTTCATAATGTTTCCTTCACCGTAGGAGTACTCAGAAAAAGTTAGAAAAACTTCAATCATAATATGTTTTTTTATATTTAGGAGACACGGGTCTCCTGAACAGTGGTTGCCTGGTTAAGGTAGCCCTATCTCTAATCGCCGATAGGTAATTGAAAACGGCCATTTATCGTGTTTTTATTTAATAAAACCCTCCTATAATATCATTATAATATGAAGCAAAATTTCGCCACCATTTACGTAGTTGGAATAGCTAAAAGTCGGGGTCAAATCTCGGTCCGATTGTTTATTTTAGTTTTTCTCTTTTTATATTCTTCATATTTCATCAGCAACTAATTTACATAGTTATAAGTAAATATCAATCCAAAAGAACATGATGTACTAAAAAAACACCTAGCAAAGCTCGATCACCCAGGTACTTTTGTAGTATACTATGTGTAGTGGAATAATTAAAATAGTGTCATGTCAAGAGAGTGTGAAAAATCGTAACACTACTATCACCAATGTGGTAGGCAGAAGGACACAGGATCCATTATGGTTATTAATTTTCTGAACGGATTTTTATTAGATTTTTCATCATACGGGGATTCCTGGGAAAGATTTAAATATATGGTAACTTGTTCTACGAGTTTTTTCAGTTTATGTAAAACGTACGATTCCATGGGATTGGATGTGTGCCGGATATGACGACACCTGTCTAATCCATTTGGCTAATCATGGGTGCACATGCATCACTGCCTTCCCTTTCGGGGATATGGGCGTGATCATATTTATTAATTTTTATAATTATTATCAGATTAGTCCTCAATAATTGACAGGGTGACGTCTTGATTCTATTATGGTTGTAGACATGTCCAGCGTTCCTACAACAGTGGGTAGCCTCTTGAACTCTGGCTACGACCGTTGACTCTAGGGACTATGTAAACACTTATTAATATTAATGTGAAGACTTGCCCAATTTAAAACGAATTACGTTTGACGTACAGATAAAAAAATATTTTTTTAAATTTTATACAAATTGATAATAAAAGTTTATTTTATATTTTTAGCTCGTGTTTTTTAAGAGGGTGGTTTTAAAGAGTCTTAGAAAGAGATGTGTTTGTATGAAGAGAAGATATGCATGTGTGTACGTATATATGTGTGAGTGTTTATATTTTTACTATATAGATTGCTTTATTAGATATCTGCCTCCTTCAGACGTATATATGTCTATAAATATATCTACGCCCACACCGTTTCATACTTTTTGATTGGTTAGAAAAATCTCCACCCTCGGAGGTTTCGTGCTTTTTTAATTATTTAGGGTTTTACTTTCAGATTATGTTAAAACTTTGTTAATTTTTCGTAAAATAATAATTAAAAAATATCAACACAACCAATAAGACCATATCCCCGAATGCATAGATAGAGGCATATATGCACCCACGATTAGTCAACGATATATAGGTCCTATAATGTGACAGTCCGTCGCCACACAGAACCCAAATCTCGGGTTTCCTCACGATGATGTCTTCCTTCACCGTAAGAGCACTCAGAAAATGTACTTAAGTTAGAAAAACTTATTGGTACATGGCGGGGCTCGAACCAGGACTACAGGAATTGTAGCGCGCACCACTAAGCCACCAAGGCTCTTTTTATCATTAAGTATTCAATAAATAAAAGTATTTTTCATATACTAATTTTAACCGCCATTTATTCATTGACCGCCGTTTTATTGTGTACTTGCTGTGCCCGTGACTTCGTCCGCGTTAGAATTAAACTAAATTAAAGTAACCTAAGCTACTCCTTATTACATCGGCTGTCTGCCAGTGCAAAATCCATCAAAATCGGTCCAGCTGTTTCAGAGATTAGCGGGAACAAACAGACAGACACACGAAAATTTTAAAAAATGTATTATAATGGTATATGTAACTTCTAAACATACATATGCATTTAGTAAAAAGCAGTTTATTTTAATATTTACATAAAGACACTCCAATTTTATTTATTTGTATAGAATCCAGCTAACAAATTCAAAGCCATTTTTTTAACCGGATTCGTTGGTAATTTTAGAGATTAGAGAAACAAATGATAAATCTTCTGTCTTCAGATATACTTTAGTGTGGAACAATCGTCATTTGTTATGGTTGGTACGGATACTCGCCGGGGAAAAACAACAACGCTCAGACAATTTATTCAGGTGTATTCTATACTTGCTACGTATGAGATTTTCTTGCAGAGTATTATTACGATGAGCTGTATCACGAGTACTTAAATAAAACATTTTATGTTATACACATATCCAGTTCTGGCTTTAGGTAATAGTTACCACATATTTGCCCGACAC
>DVZL01005218.1:0-12236 GCA_018236625.1 Lasaia peninsularis
GCTACTTTATATACAAATAACTCTATTTAAACTTTTATTTATTCCCTCTTACCAACAGGTGCTCCAGTAGGGAATTACCCACATTGTTTTCGGCCCAACTTCCTAAAGTTTTCTCAATAATTCCGCAGATATTAATGTAACACTACCAATTCTTCATCAGAGCCCGTTTTAAACGTTACAATATTTTAATTAAATATGTATATGTTGCTATTGAAATATTAGTCTGAGCTTTTTAATACTTAGTGCTATGTGATTTTTTAGTAACTATCATAGTACATAACATTAATGTTGTTGGAAATCTATTTTTAATATGTATAATCGAGATATCTTGACTTTTGATAACAAATGTGTAATTAGATAAATAAAATATATCTCTAAGTCTTAAAATAAACTAACAATAAATTATATCTTTCGTATATGTTTTAGAACATGATTTTTGCTCACAAGAGTTAAGAAGAAACTAAAGCAGTTTTGTACAAAATTGGTAAATTTTAGAATGTAATTGACCTGAAAAGCTATAAATCCGACAGGGTAAACAATGCAATAAGATGTAAATAAAAATGACAATAAAATAAGGTATATTTAAATTTATCTTTAACTTTACAGTAGTTGCGATTAATTTTCCCAAATTATCTGTGTCTAAATGAACAATGCTTTCATGATAGCACGAGCACGGAAGGAAACAGTCAATACTAATTATGACAATAGGGGAGAAATAGGTATACTGAAATGGTATTTTGTTCACTTGCCGGTGGTAATGTGTTGGTATCGTGTTGCAGATGGGAGGCGGAGTGCAAGAGTACCTCGCCGAAGAGCGGCGCAGCGCCCGCGGCGGCGGCCGGCCGGCGCGAGGACGGCTGGAAGGAGGTCGTGCGCAAATCCAGCGTGCAGACCATCTCCGCCGTGGAGCCCGGGTATACTTTATACTTTATATATATAACACTTATAACTCGAGGTCTGCGGAACCAATTTTCATGTTTTTGATTCATTGTATTTGTCTCCGCCCCGAATAGCAGAATACATTTACGATGTATTCAGTGAAAACTTGTATTTTTCAAAGATGAATAATTTTCAATATATATTTATTTAGTACATGTCAAACATTTATTGTCAATGATAGACATTTATGTGTGCGTTGATAAATGTATTTTGTGTAAACTACAATATTTAAAAAGCGTGAATAAACGTGGTATGTATCTTTTTAAATCAATTAAAAAGGTTGAAAAGTGCAAGTTACAAGTTTAGAAAAAATGACAAACGCGCACGTTTGAAATTTATTTTGTGTAAATTAAAGTTTTTATTTATCATATTATGTGTTCGTTACATTGCAGATGTAAGAAAGTAAGCGTGGCGTCTCACGCGATATCTCGTGTGATCGGACGAGCTGGATCCAATATCAACGCGATTCGGTCGGCCACCGGCGCCCATATAGAGGTTGACAAGCAGGGGAAGGGACAGGGCGAACGCGTGATTACCATCAAGTGAGTGCAAAATTGGCAATTATTAAATTTTTTATGGTGCAAGAAAACGAACAAACTACGAACGAAAAACGAGAGAAAACCGTGGCTTATAGACACAATAGATGTTGTAGGTGCGTCATTGTCTATGGTCGGACTGTTAGATCATAATATGTGCAATCTAAGTTGCCGGTCGTTTGTCAAATTATGTCAATAGGCTTCTGAAAACGGAAAGGAAATGTGTAACAAAAGACGAGGTTAATAGTTGAAAATAAAATTAAAATAAATTTAATAAAATTAAATAATCAAAGCGATGTTCATTGAACTTATTATTATGTCAAGTAGTGGTGGAGAATGGTGGTTGTAGTAATTTAAAAAAAATGTAAAATAAGGGATGAATGTTTGTAATTAATAAATTCTCATATCCAAAATGTGAAAAGGATCCGGGCTAGGATTTTGTTCTTTTTTATAATGACTTATAACTATATGGAAATATGGATTGATTTGAATATTGAATGTAAAATGTATATATAGTATGTGAAGTTTGTATTGTGTTATGTTAGGGGCTCAGCGGAGGCGGTCCGCCAGGCGGCGAGCCTGATCGCGGCGATGACGCGTGACCCCGACGCGGACCTGGCGGCGCTGCTACCGCGTAAGCCTCCACCACCACCTGCGCCCAAACCGCCCAAACAGCCCACGCCCAAGGTATGTTTCTCAATTTAACATAGTTTATATGTTGGCAATCTGGAACTGGAACTCCTAGAGCCTCGGTTCCAAACCCGCCATGTACCAATGAGTTTTTCTAACTTATGTACATTTAGTTACCATAAGAGCACGGTCAGATGGCAGTCGCTTTGCGTAAAAACTGGTGTCCTAGTCAAATCCCCTAGATTAGGTAGCCGACCCCGATATCATCTGATAATACGGGATAAGTCTCAGAGAAAGAGAGATTTGGGCAAGTTATATTTTTTTTAAAAAATGAAAAAAATAATAGAACAAGTTGCACTACGCAGGAATCGAACCCAGGATCTCGTGCATCAAAATCGGATACTACGCACGGCCACAAAGGCGATTTTTAATGTAATGAAAACTAAATAAATTGTTTTGTTACATTTTTAAATTATCTAAAAATACTTCCTTTCTTTTCAGTTTTCATGATATTATATTGTGTGCTTATCGGGTTGTTTTAGAAAAAAATAAAAAAAGTATCTTTACGCCTTTTATCCGCGAACGGGTAGGCGGAGGTGTACTAATATATCCACGACTCGTAAGTCCAGTAGATATACTATAACACCCACGATTAGCCAAGGTACTAGGGCCCCTGATGTAATAGGTGGCAAGCCTATCGCCACTTCAAGCACATTCCCATCCCGATTCCCGGGCAATATAATGCTTACTCAGAATAATCTGAAAAACATTTAAGAAAAGTTGTCTGACCTGGGAATTGGACCCAAAATTGGGAAATTGTTAGTATTAAAAAAAAGCTTAGTAATTGACATGTTAATGTCGTATTCATTTAATATGTATGTAATCCAAACATTATTTATGTAATATACTTACAAAGATTTTTTTAAAAAATGATTACCAATTAATCATTCAGATTTTTAGACATACTTATTTGTATCTATACAGTTATATCCTCACCCTGGCACCAATCAAACTGTATATTCAGAAAAACAATGTATATTTTTTCCTAATTTTTATTAAGCTTTTAATAATAAATAAAACTTCGAAATCCCATATATTCTTTCAATACAAATTCATCATTCATACGAACCTAATAGTTTATTAAAAAAACTGACATTAAGGTTGAGATTGAGTCAGCCATCAGTGGCTTTTAAATCTAAATAAATATTGTTTAGGCAATTTCTACTGGAGTGCCCGAAGATTCATCATCTGCATTATTTCTTTCTTCATTATTCACAAATTCGTGCAGCTGGTTCTCGAATCTGTTAGCTGAAGTTTGAAGTTTGACTAATAAACTTCTCACTAACGAGAACAGGTAGATGTTCAAAGCTAGAATAAAATAAAGATAGAGTTTAAAGTATAATAAAAGAAGAGAGAGAAAGAGAACAAAAAAAGGGATTAAGTTAGTAAAAATTATTTTTTTTAATGACTTATAACTTCAACGAACTTCTTCAGGCTTCATATGGCTTAATTCATTACCATCTTTGATTTATGAATATTCATCAGGTGAATTGCGTTTTTTTTAAACATCACCCTAGTCAACCTGAGTGAGTAGACTACATCTGGCTTATAAAAGCAGACAATGATCGCACAGATATTATTCAAAATAAATAAAATAAATATCGTCACGCCCGTATTGAGATAAGAGGTAGGCAGTGGTACACATACATCCACGATTAACAGACAATATTAGTTCCCATAATAGATTGCGTGTTAGTCGCCATATCGGGAACAAATACAACCTGAAGCAATGTTATATTCTTTAGATAAACTGAAAAAAATGACAAGAACAAGTTGCCTTACCCCGGTAATCGAAACTGGGGCCTCGCGCTTTAAAGTCGAACACCGACTCACGACCACTAATGTAATTGGACGTAGTTAAGCAGAAACAATCCAATCAACATCAAAATAGTTTTGAGATAATTGACTTAGATGTTTATATCTTATTTTGTCGTAATTGATTTAAGAGTTAATTAAATTATCAGCAACTACCCAAGTGGATTGAATATCTTTTGTGATATGTTTACATATATTAGCCTAGGGTTTAAAATTTCTATATCACAGAACAGTTCCAAGCATGTTGGATTTTTTTCTGATGAATAATAATATATACCGACCATACATGTGGGTTGGCATCTAATGATTATATAATTAATGTCATAGCTTTGTGTATCTGTAGGATCTTTTACTGGACAAAAGTATAGACCTTTGCGATCTCTTTATTATGTTTTCTCAATTGTGGGTAGGATCCTTTCTCCTTAACTACGTCCAATTATTATTATATACTTGGTTATTTACCTAGGCCGACTAAAAACAAGGGCATGAATTCAATATTTAGATAGAAACTGAACTGCGCCGTGAAAATGCCCACGAGTTGCATTACTATCATAGCGCACATGACGATAAGTATATAACAGCAGAAAAGTTTCAAACATAAAGGCTTCCTCTGAAAAAAAAAAGAAAAAATAATTATAATTTTATAGTATTAAAGGTAAAAAACCTGGGTGGCCTAGCGGTTAGCGCTTCGGACTTCCATTTCATATATACGTACGTTATTCTAACCTAAGTACATTTTCTAAGTGCTCTTCGATGAGGGAAAACTTGGAGAGGAAACCCAGATTACCCTGAAACCCTAATCTAGTTGTTCATGGTTTCCCTTCTGGGTTGCAAACGTCAGATGGCAGTCTTTATTGTTGATTACAGTTGATTAAAAAAATAATATAAAATAGCATCTAATACTTCTAAGCGATAAATTCTTGTTTATATATTCATATAAACTGGCGATTTCGAAAATTTAACGATTTCGCTGAAATTTGGTAATTTGGTTTCAGGGGGTAAAAAAGTTGATCTAGATAGGTTATATAATAGTTATAGGTTATATATATATATATAGATCTTATGAAATTTCCAATCGCGACATCTATGCAACTCAGTAGCACTTGGTGTAAAATAAATTTCGTAGAATTACCTCAAGATGGCAATCTTGGCAAAAAACCCTACCGAGTGAAGCTCGGCCGCCCGGGTCAAGTATCCGAAGTCGTAATTTAATACGCGAAGTCGTAAGACGGCTTTACCTACTTCTGCGATCATAACGCCAGTTCTTACTTTTGTTTCGATTAGCTGAGTAATAGACTCCTGAATTAAACCTAAAATCCTACTTTCAGTTAACACACCATTAGCTTATTCGATTTCTAATGTGACGTAATTTCTTACTATCAGAAAATAAATCACATATTGGCTGATACATTTACGCAACTTTACAAACAATTTGTAACAAACTGTCAGGAAACAACGTATTCCTAAATAGAAAAGACTTTGACCTCGAAGATGCTACTGCAACCATGTTATTGCTAACCATGCTATTGCAGCGAGGGAAGGAGGAAGTCTAGTGATATAATATGATTTATATATGGATTATGTCTTTTTCAAACAATTTACAAATACAAAACAACTTACTTTGTACGCCCCAAAAACTAGCACAATATTTAAAAGAAAACTTATGCAGTACATGGTTAGACTTATGATATCTTCGTATATAGCTATAATACCACTGTATAACTCAAGAAACACCGTCTCGCTATAATGGATTGAGTAACTACACAATCCAATCATAAATATTGAGAATATCTGAAAAGTAAATCCAAATTAAAATAAATTTCCATTAAACAAAATAACAATATTTTAATACAACAACTGTAACATATAACTATAACTGTATCATACATCAACAATAATTACATAAAAGCTCGGTGAAGTTGCAAAAGCCACTCGGTTAGCAAAAAATTAGTCGATATAAAAAAAACAATAATTACAAAAATATGAAAAACCATATTCAGCTACAGATATACCTAAATTTGTGATACTTAAAACATTACGAGTAGGTATATTACTTTTTATTTTTTTAATATTTTTATTGCATCTATTGCTACGTCTACTACGTCACCGACATTCAAGTACCAATCAAAAAAATTCTTCTGCTGTCCCTCTCTCCATCTGTCGGTCTGTCACTAGGCTGTATCTCATAAACCGTAATAGGTAGAAATTTGAAATTTTCACATATGACATATTTCTGTTGCCGCTGTAGCAACAAATACAAAAACTAAATACATAACGGGTGCTCAATACAACAGCCGCGATTTTTTATATACTTAGGTAATAGTACGAAACCTTTGATGCGGAAGTCCTACTCTAACTTGGCTCTTTTTTTTAAAGTTGGCAATAAATTTATGAAATTTTAAGCATTAAGATTATTTTTTAATTTTTGCATTACGTTGTGTATAGGTATACACAAAATGTCGGTGACAAATACTAATATTCTTTAGCTCAGATTCTTTATATTACATAAATTATAATAGAAGGAATTTATAAATGGAAGGAGATAACGTAAAATGAAGTGGGAGAAGATGGTTTGAGGTTCACGGAGAGGTAAATGACGAAGAGCAGTTGAGAGAAAATATAAAAGAGACACATAGAGAATAATATTGAAAAAGAGTGGACCGGGGTAAAAAGAACGGAAAAAATATCAAAGAAATTAATTAAATATCATATGACATTTGTCGTATCTCATAAACGACGGAGTACCTAAGTGCAATAATATTGATAAAATAATTACATTACATAATAATATAATTGTAAAAAAACATCGTTTCAGTAATTAATATACATAATATGTCAAATAAACAAGATAAAAAGACTAATTAAAAAAATAATTCAAATTAATGAATTAAAAATAAAAAGTTATTTGTTGTAAGCCAATTGAAACTTCATAATATTTGGAACAATATTTCAAAATAAAACAAGTACTTACATAGAGTTTAGAAAAAAACTTTGGTGTTGGATGGAGTGGTAGTAGTTCTGGTTCAGTGGAGTGGAAAAGAAAGGGACAGGGCAGAAGATGGCCGCATAATAAGGGAGCATTCAACAAAGGATATGTAAATATAGAAGAGAATAATCTAAAATAGAACATCTCAGCAAAGCGGGATAAATGGCTCCTTAACTCAATCATCTGAATTGAAAACATCTGTAAGATAATCAAAAACATCTCAATTCAAAAAACAAAAAAGAGCATAAAAAAGATATTTTAATAGGGGTTTGAATTTGTTCCATTTTATTCCGTCGGTCGTGTTCAATTTTGTTCCGACGGTCTTGTTCCTTTGCGTTCTAAACAATCTCACGCAATGCTTGTTTGACATGAATAAAATAAAATAAATAAATTAAATAAGACGGAATTATGTGGAATAGTATAGAACGGAACTAAATATAATAAAATATGTTTTGAATAGAATATAGAATATAAAGTACGACGCGTCTATACTTCTTAGTTATATCTACCATCTGATTGGAACGCGGCCAATGTCTGTGATATTCTGATTTTAATTATTATCTAGCTGCATCCGCGACTTCGTTCACGATTTTGGCGACAATCAACAGGTCGACGTTTTTCAATCACTTCAAGGTGAAAGTGACAGCTTTTTTCCACTATGCTGATAAATGTATTATGCATTTCCCAGGCAGCAAAAAAATGTGTATCAGCATCGGATAATACATACATATGTACTGATATACAAAAATGTGTTCTACTACCCATTTTTTTACCTCAAAAACATGGTATCTTTTTTAATTATTTTTATTGTACAGTATTTACTCTGTAGAGTAACTTAGAGTTTTCCCGAACCAGTCCAAGTTCCCTGTGTAAAATAGACCACCTTCCTTTCCACCAGGCAGTTTCTAAGAGGCATAGGTTAACTGGAACGCTCTCAATAAAACCACTGGTGAAAGAGTGCTGTACAGCATATCTTCCGGATTCGGATTCCAGCTACCACAATGACATTGTCGTTTTCCGGTCTAGAGGATGTGGCGCCAGACTTGCACGTCAAGCTTAATAACCCGGCAACATGGCGTCTTTAGGCCATAGTTGTCTCAAACCATCATCAAATCTGTAAGCTTACTTGTTGTCTTATCCCATAATAAGAGTTTTTTAAATGCATAGATAAATAATATCTGTCTTTCTTTTTATTAAGAATAGAAAAGCTCCTTACAATATTAATACATCCATAAACTAAAATCCCCTGCCTCAAGGGCAGACAGAAGCAGCATCTCCCTAATGTTGGTATATCACAAAACATATTTCACTTTGGGAACAACGTTTACTCCATACAACTACGCTAAATACACTAAATGGATGTTTCAGTGTCACAATTTATTGTAATAATTGATAAGAGCTATAAACAACTAGCCATTTCCCGCGGCACGATACTAATAGCCTTGATACTAAGCTTCATGTTTCCTACGTTGATATTCCAAATTGCTCGTGTATTATCTGAGAGCGTCAGTGGTCTCCGAAATCAGCCTGTTTGTAAGAGAGCCTAATGAATGTGGAAGAAATTATGCGTGGAGATACGTATGTATCTTTGAAAATGTTGAACTTTAATACAAATTCAATTTCCTTTCTCACGATAAATTTCAACTGCTTTGACAAGATCCGCTTCATCTTTGTACCAGGTTTCACTAAAATACAAACAAATGCATATCGCACAATAAGGGCACAATCCGAAAAAAGTAATTTTTTTGTAAACGGCGTTTATAGATTCTGGATTTCTACGTTATAGCTTTATTTTTCAAATACCATGCTTATTATTGTAGTTATGACTGCGAAACTTGCGAGATTTCTCAGTAGAGGATTTTATGCTCTCATAATTTAAAATAACAGTTTACAAAATTTTTGACTTGCGCCTTTATATTACTAAGGGTGCGATATGCCAACAAGGACTCAATTTTATTGATGTAAGAGACAATCACGTCCTATAGCGTCACTGTCCCGAAGCCGAGATGCTAGGCCTAACTCGACACCGCCATTTTGGTGGCAGAAGTACAAGAAAGTTCTAGATAGGTCCAATAAGATAGATAAAAACAATCGTTGATTGAAAGCTTCTGTGTATTTCAAACAGCAGACCCGTATACATTTCAAATTTTTGTGCCGACTGATACTTCTAGAAAAAATTTTTAGCTAATATTCCATTTTTAAATTTACAAAATGCGTTCATTTTCTTAGTACCAGTTCATCCGTCTGTTCAAGTCCTTCTTTTTTATGGTATAGGAAGGCCAATAAAAATAGCTTTTTCATACCATAAAATTACATACATTTTCGTTTAAAGATTCAAGAATTTTAAATAAAAAACAAATTGATTGGTAGGTAAGTATAATTGTTTTTTCTGTTAATAATGTTTAAAAAAAGTTAACAGTTTAAAAAAAATGGTATCAAAAGGTAATTTGAAATTTTAATAATACCTACTTGTAATTTTCCATAACATTATATTGAAGCCTTTTTTGTTACACTTAAGTTTCGTTTTTTTCAGCATCATCAATATTCAGATGATTTATTTATTTACCGATAATAACTAGAACCAGATAAGTTAAAATTGAGTAGATTTCAGATTCAGATATTTAATTACAACAATAAACACCGACCGCCGCCGTGGTATCGTGCAATAGTTACGAAACAAAATAGGATTAACTTTAATCTACACCAACTACCTAGGTACTGATGAATATTGTGAACTTTTTACTCCTTATTTATTGAAAAGAGCCTATCTAATTATTAATTTTGGTTGAAAATTCTAAATACAAAATGTAGCAACCTTAGTAAAGTTAAACTTAATCAAAAAGTACCAAGATCGTAATTATTAATTTATTAATTTTAATAAAGTACATTAACAAGTCATTAATTATTAAACTATTTTTAGATAAAATCACAGATAATTAACAAAAATAAAATGGTATTCCTTGACACAAAATGTTTATTAATTTAGTAAACACAGCCGAAATATTATTAAAATCCTTTATTTACATTACTTCTTTATACTACATTTAAATAAATACAAATAATTAATTGACTTCCATCGACAACAATTACAACAATATAGTCTTGGAATATTTTTTTTAAATCATCGAAAACAGCAGCAGTGTTAAAAAAAACAAAGTTAAAAGTACTATCTCTATTTCTTTTAGGTTTTCTGGAGTTTACACTTACTCCATACTGGCCCACCTCTATTCCTACAAGTTTTGTGGAGTTTACATAGTCAAAACAAACCAACCTGGTCAGAGTAAGATAGCCGGCCCTATGAGAATGCTATAGATGTCATAATAATGCGATCAGGTCGTTGTTACTTGTTAGGAGTGTAATCTCCAGATAGTATCCTAAATACTTACTATCTGGAGATTACCTACCTAGTCCTTACTACATTACTGGACAAATCACACAAATTCATCTAACCCCAAAGTAAGCAAATTAAATGCTTGTGTTATGGGTGTTAGGCAACGATACTAATACATAAAAATACTTAAATAGATACAAGAATAAAATTATTAAACACCCAGATCCGGAAATACCAACATCTATGTTCATCACACAAGTGTCAGTCCTCGCCGGGAATCGAACCCGAGCCTCGCGGTTAGTCGATGCGGTCAGGCGTGTACGCTCGAATTCGTGTAGGGTCGAATCGCTTATGCCTACGCTAAGACTATATAATTTTGACCATCTTGTTAGTCACGTTTAACGACACTTACCAACTGCGAGACTCGGGTTCGATTTCTAACAGGGGCAGACATTTGCGTGATAACAATAATGTTTTGGCTTAGCCGTAAGTACAATGAATTTTGTTACATAATATCAATAAATAAAATAAAGTATTCCCGGATTCGAACGTTTATTAAAATTATTTATATTAATAACAGTATTTTCATGTGAATAAGTATATAAAAGTATATGCGGTACATGGCTATTACTTTTAATTTTTAAATGCCAGTGAATCGCCTTAGTAATCAATTATGTCGTGCGTCATATTCTAATTTTATGAAAATTTAAACGATTTCAATTAACCACACGGCTAATTTACGTCAATAAAAATGTTTCTGGCCACATGTTTATTCACACTTGCGATTTTTGCAGTGCTTAATTAACATCCCAATAAAAAATACCTAATAATATGTTCGTCTTTTGTGTATTTACTTTTGTCACTAATTTTGTTGTTTATAGACAATTAACATGCACTCGGCTCTCCTGAAGGTAAGATATAACCGACTCCTATAAAGACCTCTGTAGAGGTGCGTTGTTACCCTGTCCGGCCATCAGGCCGGAGGCCAATGCTGTCTGCTTTAACTTTACTTTTAATAAAATAAAAATGGAGTTTTGGCGGGAACGCGGAATGGAGCGGATCACTGTGACATATTACTTCTCATAAATTGTGTTTTATTAGTGTTTTATTTGTAAAAATTGTTGAATAATATTATGCATCAGTGGAGATATGTGATATCTGGCAGTGAAAAGTGTCGTTTCGTGTTCCCGCCAAAATTTCACAAAACTTCTGGTAAAGTTCCCACAGCTTTACCAGGAGTCCATCATCTCATTTTCCATGGAATCATCTCATCACCCTCATCTCCATGGATATACCATAATTGTTGAAAAAATAAAATACTAGGATGCATGGATAAAGTTCCCTTGCCTTTCCTTAAATGGGAAGAATTTACAAAAAAAAAATGTCTTTAGCCGTAGCTTTTGAAATTTGATAGCTAATTATAATAACAATCAACCCGGGGGGTCGAAAGTACATTTTTTTTAATATTACAAAAGTTATTTCAGTATTACATTCAAGTGTCAGTTAGTCTTTTCCACTCATAATCAGTCTCTATCTCTTTACACACACATATCAGTCTTCAAAATAATAAATTACAAAGTTTTTAGTTTTGACTTATTTTCGACAGTCACTGCACACACTACACAGTTTTTAGGAACTGTTAGACAGTCCCCACAAGATTGACAGTGGATGGGTACACAACATTTTCATTGAGCTTCACCTCCCCGTTCACAAACTGGTGCAACTGATTCTCAAAGCCAGTGTTTGAAGATTTCAACTTTTTTATTAAACTTCTCACAAGACAGTACAAGTAGACATTTAGACCTGGAAATAAGAATAACAATTAATTTTATATTCATTTATTTATGTTCTTTCATCCTATATTTTTTTTATGATATTGGAAGGCAAACAAGCAGACAGATTTCCTGATGGTAAGAAATACACGTCGCCTATAGACACC
>DVZL01005219.1:0-12236 GCA_018236625.1 Lasaia peninsularis
CACCGAGCTGATAATAGAAAAAAACTTATTTATAATAAATTTAGTATATAAGAGAATATGTTAAAAATGGGTTGCCAAGAAAAATCCTGGACCCTCCCTTCCATAGCTTACGTGCCGAGCGCACTTTCTTTTATTCAAAGCCCCAACAGAGACGACTGCAATGCAAATGTTCGGTTCTTTATTATTACACAGTATATCCGGGATAGGGATCTCTCTGTCACTCATTTTTACACGCGTGGAAATTTAAATCTTTAAAATTCGCAACCTCACCACCTCTATTAGGACCAACTCTTTTGCAGACAACCCTATATGAACGTGTTCATAATAAAACAGCGCTTATCCGGATCCGGAGGAAAACATCATTTTTTAAAAATAATTATAATTATTTAGACCAGGATTTTTTATGGCAACCCATTGTTAATATATTCTCTAATATACTAAAATTTATTATAAAATAAGTTTTATTCTATTATCAGCTCGGTGCAAAATCAGCTTATGTTCGGATCTTCTATACCTAAGTACATGCTATTTTACCTTTCTGTCACAACCTGTAGATCCTTCTACTTGTGGTCTTAAAGCGAGATTTTACACCACAGTTGAAACTGTGAATGTTAATTTGGGAAAATATTAATTGTATTTTTTCTATTTTGTTATTTTACTTGACAGACGAAGAATTTCCCATTTCACAAGAGTTAATTTCGGAGAGTCTGCGATGCGGACGGGAGCTCGCAAAAGACGCAAGAAAACGTGGGAACCAACTGATAAAAAGTGGTGTCAGTCTAGAAGCATGTTCTCCGGCTTTGCTACATTTTTTCTCTTCGAAACTCCAGTACGAGGCTAAGAAGGCTTCTGAAGTATCTCAGGAACTAATAACTGCAACGAAACTATTGCAGATGAAAGTGTGCTCATAGTAAGATTGCAATTTTTCATAAGATAATACTGTGCACAAGCACTGGCTCTCCTGATGATAAGAGATGGACTATAAACACCATTGATGTTATTAGTCACAGTCCTATTAACGGGCGTTAAGCGTAATATCCAAGTCTACCTGCTACATGATGGCGATTTCATGATGGCGACAGTAATAGGTAAGAGTGGAGCATTCCTTCTAGGGTGAGTTACCACACAGCATTCTACCACCAGTAAATTTAGTTTAATACTATCTTAACTCATATTACCAGGTGTTGACCAAAACAGATGACTGCCCGTATTATAAAAATATCTTTAAAATCAAGTATCGATGAAAATTTGATACGAAAAAAGCGGGAGGGGCTACGGACCTCCAGTCGAAATGAAGTGATGTTATAAGAGTTGAGGAATTCTTGTTGCGTTTTTTTTTCTTTCCATCTCCAGTACCACGTTAGGTGGCTTCTCTGGAGTTTATTTACCGTCGAGTACATGCAGACCACGTATGTGGGGGTTTTTAATGGTTACCATGAAGATACAAATGCATTTCGGCATTAAAGCGATAGTAGTGAGGCGACTTAGTTTTGCGTCCAATAGTGGCGTAATAATGATGTTCCTAATACAGCATAAACTATGCTAATAAAATAGGTACGTATCAGGCAACGGTTTATCTTTAGCTATAAGGAGAGCTGGAGAGCAAAAAGCTTGTTCGCTATCCTATATATAAAAAAGGAGTATAAAAAATGAAAGAAATTTAATGTACCCTGCAAAAACTTGGCTTTCAGTTCTGATGTCACACCAAACACTTTCTTGGCGTTCTTAGAGAGTAGGCTTATTTTGCCTCAAGAGGTATACTGCAAGCCGGTGAAAGTTATTTGCTCGGGATCCGGAAAATATCGCACCATCGATGGTACCTGCAACAACGAGCTGCAGCCCGCGTGGGGTCGCAAGGGGGCACCACTCACTAGGATCTCAACTCCACGATATGCTGATGGTAACTATATACCTGTACACCATTGATTTGATATGTATGTGAAGTAGATGAAGAATTCTGACACTTTTTTGCGTATTCTAGGTATATATTCAATGCCGGTAGCAAAGAGCGGGCATCCTCTGCCAAACCCTCGACTGCTTTCCACGCAGCTGTTCGCAGACCGACCCTCGTTTAGCCGAGTGCTAACCTACCTCAACATGCAGTGGGGCCAGTTTGTGACCCACGACCTGGTGTTTCAAGTCATGGATGTTACTGGTAATCTATGTCATATTTGATTTTTCATCACATCATCGGCTCGAAGGACCAAAAGTTTTGGAGCTTCTTAATACTTAATAGTGCTGTTGATGTTTGTGGGTAAAGCTTATGTTAGAATCAATTATTTATTGTAGTAAATAAAACAACGAGCTTAAGTGCTGTTATACTTTGCAAATATTTTATGGGAAAAGCGTAAGAACTTTTACTTTTTTAAAAGATTAGACAGCGAATAAACACACGGCTTTTCTGATGGATAGACAGATAAGAGACTGCCGTGGCCTATAGACACCATACATGTTGCAGGTACGTCCTGTGGGTGCGATGTTAGATCTAATGTGTATATCTACCGGCTACTCTAGTCTCCGGACTGGAACATGACATTTCATAGAAAACAATGATTTAGGCGTGGTATTTATTTTTTGACAACATCATAGATTCTTGAAAAAAATCCCAAGTTTTAAGTTTACAGTTTTATCTCTATGACAACAAAAACATGGCAACAGATCACGTAACGCTATGTCATACATAGTTTATGATACGGCCTGGCTGTAGTCATGACGGATATTTTAAGTGAGTGTTGCCAACGAAAAGTACTGTTATACCTCAGAAATGTTAGTTGGAGAGCTGAATACAAACCCTTATCACGCTAGACATTCTAGAATCATTTTAAAAGAATCATAAATAATGGAATCTCAGAACTCAACCCCTCTTAGTTTTGGTACGAGTCGTTTCTTTCAAAATCTTGTCATACTATTTCTTATTATTTTATTATAGCTACTAAAACTACTTTTTAAAAAAAAAGACAATCTAACAGAACTTACAAAGCGAATACGTTTCTTCATGTGATTAGAAGCGTGAAACTTAAAGAAGTTTTCATTATTTGAGACGAAAAATGGTCGACAGCCAAAAATATTCCTAAACTGTCAGGAAATTGATAAAATTTTAAAATATGTGATAAATAACAGATCGTATCAAAATACGACGTTTTTATTTTTTTTAAATGTTAACAGATGAGGGTGGAATTCAATGCTGTCTGGGCAATGGTCGTGGGATCCTACCTCCAGATATGTTACACGAAAAATGCATCCCCATTGTGGTGCCAGAGGATGATCCGTTCTACAATGACCACGGCATCAAGTGCCTCAATCTAGTGCGTACTGTAACCACACCCAGGGATGATTGTAGCTTGGGACATGCTGAACAGGTAAGATATGTATTGAAAGTCAATATCACCATACCTCAAAATGCCCAAAGGCATACCCCTTATCAGAACTGCATATGAAGCCACGATTAGCCGAAAATATTAGATTGGATTTAGGGTCGTCGTAACAGGCACAAATCCAATAATATATTCAGATAAACTCAAAAAGTTAAGAACAAACTGCCCATTACAGGAATTGAACCCGGGATCTCGTGCTGATCTACCTCGACCACAGAGGCGAATGTATTGAAAGTAATTATCGATGCAGTCTGTGCCCGCGACTTCGTCCGCGTTTTTATTTAATTATTTTTTTATATATTTGTAAAATAAAATTCTAAAATAGAAGGAGCCCAAGCTTTTCCTTATTACATCAGCTACAACCAGTGAAAGTCTCGTCAAAATCGGTCCAACCGTTTCAGAGATCAGCGTATACAAATAGACTGATAGACAGACAGAAATTTTAAAAATTACTGTTTTAGTATAATACAAGAGTATATAATATTATGTACCTACTCTTGTAAATATACATATTACGCATTTAGAAAAAAGCGGTTATTTTAATATTAGATACATACAGACACTCCAATTTTATTTATTTGTATAGATAAAAAACTTCAGTTATTTTTTGAGGTCAAAGACGAATTACATTGTCCAGATCAATCCAGACTGACAAAGAATTTATTTATATAAAGAACAAAAAAAACTAAATTAGAAAATGCACAGAAACTAAATTAATTACACAGCGTTACAGTTAGTTAGTTACAGTTTTGATATTATTGGTTACTAGCTGTGCCCGCGACTTCGTTTATATTTTTGTTTGTTTTATTTTACACATTTCTGAAACAAAGTTCTAAAATAAAAGTAGCCTAAGCCGTTCCATACTAAGTGCATATGCACATTTACAAGGTCTAGATCAAAACAACATTTTCTAGAATTTTTGTCTGTCAGTCCGTCTGTTTGTACCCGCTAATCTCTGAAACGTTTCGACCGATTTTAACGGGACTTTCACTGTTAGACAGCTGATTTAGCAAGGAAGAGTTTAGGGTACTTTTTTTTAGAATTTTGTTTCAGAAGTGTGTAAAATAAAACGATTAAATAAAAACGCAGACGAACTCGCAGAACATAGCTAGTCTGATATATAGAAACGGGAACAGGTTAGGACTAAGAAGAAAGGTAGATCTTCACTTTGGATTTTCAGAAAATTCTTCCGATTAGACATCATCAAGAAAAGCAGACGTACCTGTCTATTTCCATTTTTTAATTGTAGATGAACACAGTAACCAGTTTTTTGGACGGCTCTGCAATCTATGGGTCAGACCCGAAGCTAGCGTCGCAACTGCGGAGTAAAAGTGGCGGGAAACTACGAGAAGAGAAACGAAAGAGTATGAAGAAGGGATTCCTTCCATCTGTTCCTGATAAATCTGCTGTTTGCGACCTGAGGAATATTTCTGAACCTTGTTACTTAGCAGGTTTGAGCATACATAAATTATCTATAGAAATAAATAAAATTGGAGTGTCTGTATGTAATACTTATTAAAATAACCTGCATGTGTGTATTTACAAGATAGATATGCCAAAATAATATTTTTTAAAATTTTTGTCAGTCTGTCTATCGATCTGTCTGTTTGTTAAAGCTAATCTCTGAAACGGCTTGACCGATTTGGACGGATATTCCACTGACAGACAGCTGATGTAATAAGGAAAGGCCTAGGCTACTTTTGTTTTTGAATTGTATGTTAGAAATGTATAAAAAACCTAAAATAATTAAATAAAAACTCACGCGGGCTGAAAGCAAGTGTATTAAATACAAAAATTAGCATTGTTTTCCGCTTTATTAGTCCGGGTCTTCTGTGCAGAATAGGCCATTTCTGCCTTCCGACCAGGCAGCTCGTAAGAGGCAGGCATAGGTTAATGAGTCATTCCCAACAAGACCACAGGTGGTAGAGTGCTGTGCAGCAACTCTCCTGTATAGGGATCCACCACCCTACTTATTCCTGCCGTATATCGTGTTCTGGTTCTGAGAACAGGGTTGCCGGTAGACCTATACATCAGGCCTGACACCTTGACCACAAGATAGTGAAACGCCTGCAACATCTGTGGTGTCTGTGAGCCGCGGTTGTCTCTTTCCATCAGGAAAGCCGTGTGCTTGTTTGCTGTCTTATCCAATATAAAAAAAACACAAACCCTGTTTGTTTTGACATTGTCAACTACACAAATCCAGTTGATAGAGAGGTTGTCCAGATCAGAATGTAAGCAATAGGTACTATATATTCGGTTCAACTTGATGTTTGCAAGATAAATATTTGTTTTCAGGTGACAGTAGAATAAATCAAACCCCAACTTTGGCGGTCCTCCATACGTTGTTAATGCGGGAACACAACCGGGTTGCGGATGTACTGAGTGCCATGAACCCTCTGTGGAACGATGAGAAGATATACCAGGAGGCTCGCAGAGTGGTCATAGCTGAACTGCAGCATATCACATATCAGGAGTGGCTGCCCTTGAACTTTGGTCAGTATCTTAACGGTTCCGTAGCCGACGACGGTTAAAATGGGTTTTAAATTGTGGTAGCTAAATAGTTAAATTTTTTACAAATTATGTATTTCTGTTGCCGCTATTATTAAAATGTAGAATAAAGTAAGTATTTAAAGGGATGGAAGGCCCTTCCATGGAGGGAAGTTTCCACACAACGATCACCGATCCGACCAATGGATGTCGCTATACTTATTTTGATCGTGGTAAAGACGTCGAGTAGTCACTCGATTTTAATTAGAATATCTAGTTACATATTCACTTAAAAATACACAATTGAATAAGGCGGCACGATTTGAAGGGCGGCAAAATTTTCAAAACGTTAACATTTCAGAGCTAAAATTTATACTGAAAATTAGGCACATGGTCTAAGATCCTGCCTATAAAATAGCAATGCAGTACATAAAGTAATAATATAAGTGACGGTTATTTCTTTACTGTTCCAGGTGAAGGCTATCTCCGGTACTACCGCATCTCACCCACGTCGCTGTATAGCCGGGACTATTCCGCAGCAGTAAACCCTGGAGTCATCAACAGCTTCGCCTCCGCGGCGCTGCGGTTCCTCCACACCCTCATCCCGGACTCCATCATGACCTGCCCAGCCAATAGCCAGACTGCTTACTTGTACAAGTATTTTTTGACCAATACCTATATTGTTTCCTTTTTCAGAGCCTTTATAGCATTGTGGTTAGCGCTTTCGACTTATATAGTCCTGGTTTGAACCCGCCATGTATCAAGGAGTTTTTCAAACTTAAGTACATTTTCTGAGTTCTCTTACGGTGTAGGTAATCATCGTGTAGAAACCTGGATTCCGTATGCGAATTCGACCTAATCTAGGGTTTGTTTCCCTATTTTTTCCTGGGCCTGGTTTCCCTACTTGTTTGCAGAAGTCAGACGACAGATGAGATCGCTTTGTGTGAAAACTGGCGCGTTTTGTCGATATCCCTAGATCGGTAGCCAAACCCGATACAAAACAGGATAAGGCTAATAAGTAAAAGACATATAGCTATATTTTCGATTGGTCGATGATTTGCATTCTTTTTACCAATACTTATAGCTTAAATAGACCTTTGAAATTGGAGATTTTAAAAAAACACTATCAGCTTTAGTCGTCTGTGGATTGGCGCGCAATTTGAAATTCGAATAAAAAAAAGTTTATTCGAAACCCACGTTATTTAATTTTAAATTCAGTTATTTGTTTTTAGATAGGCACATAGTGTATTGTTTTTGAGAATTTGTGGTAGTTTTTGACGCCACAGATATTTTCTGAAGACGATATTTTAAATTAATAAATTTCTAATATAGACCGCTGGATTATTATTGCTGTCAGTTTAACGATGTGGTAGATTGCTTCATCGACTTCCTCTAATTCGTACCTTTTTTTATAGCCATCATTTCAGTGTATACTATAATCGTGTAGATCCACCGCTGATCCAAGTTTAGACCCAAGATCGACTTTTCACTGACGACACCCAGTGCGATCTACCAACTATATACTTCTGTACCTACTTAATATATTACATTCACGCCAATTACATATTCTACATATTTATATTTTATTGCTTTGCCACGCCCGACCGGTCTCGTAGTCGCGATCGACTGGTCACACCTGGTATAAATTGTCTTGCCCATATCTTCGAAAGGGTAAGCCGAGGTTCACATGCACCCACAATTAGCCCGAGATATTCGGTCCAATGATGCGACAGATGACGAGTCAGCCGCCATATCGAGCCTAAATTCAATCTCAGACAAAGTTATGTTTTAAGTTATTTTCAGAAACGCATCATTAACATCTTAAATTTCTAAAGGAAATTATAAGATACGGATCCTTAATCCTTTCAAATTTTCAGAATAAGTGACCACTATATGAACCCAGGTTTTCTGGAGACAACTTCAGAGTCTTTTGATGAGATTATCAGAGGCATCGTCATCCAGAGGGCCGGGGAGGCAGACCCGTTCTGCACCAGCGAGGTTTCCAAGCTCCTGTTTAAATCCCACAACAAATGGGGTTTGGACCTGATCGCCATGGATATACAGAGAGGAAGAGATCACGGCATCGCTTCTTATAATGATTTCAGGTGAAATATGAGTATTATTTCATAAAATAACGCGTTCAATAATTATTTACTAATTATATTAAAAGCGAGTCTAAATGATCGCCTGTAAAATCGACTTACGTGTCTGGATACTTGACGTTTCAATCTGGTGATGATAGGCAACTTGACGTGAGGGTAGATGATAATCTTTAGACTACAAGAGGAGACCTCGTAGCCGCAGTCCACATGTGACCACGACCGATGCAACTTGGTTACACCGCCAGGTGTAAGAAACTACAATAATTTGATCGATTTTATTTATTTATTAAATCGTTTAGATTTTAAGATTTTATTAAATCGTTGATATTTTGAAAAGCGCCGATGCAATTGCCATATTTATATGATATCACTTCTGAAGTATGTCCTCCTCGTATCCTACAAAACGGGGATAATCAATACCCAATCGGAATTGAAAAACTGCATAACGTCTATTCTTTTTCGTCTTTCATTCGCAAATCGTTTAAAAACAATATTCCTGCAATTATTTTCTTATTATATAAGTTATTAAAGCATGTAATATGGTTTTATATTATAGAGAAATATGCGGGTTACGAAGAGCAAGAAGTTTTCAGGACTTAAGTGGTGAAATTTCTCAAGATGTAAGTATAGAAACAAACTTAATACTTTGTCTCTGCAGTATAGTTCTTTGCAGCAACTCCCCCGGGTAGTAATTCATCGCCTTGCTCATACCTACCGCATGACGACATTGTCGTGTTTCGGTTCGTTGGGTAGTGTAGTCGGTAGATTTGCACATACGGTCTAACAGTCCGACCATAGACAGTGACGCATCTACACTGTCAGTAAGTCACGGTTGTGTCTTACCATCAGGACACCCCGGTGCTTGTTCGCTGTAATCTGGATTTATTACCAATTTAATACGACTATACGAATTATACTATCTTAAGTTACATGTAACAGTTCTATTATACTATTGTCTAGTAAGTATCTTGTAACATTATGGTGGGTGAATAAAATATTTATTATTATTACTAGTTCGACCTGAGTGTAGGTAATTATTTTAATAACACAGATAACTTTCAAAGGGTAAATTTTTTTCCGTCATATTGTTATATATATACTTACCTATTGTTAAAAAAATACCCTATTTTTAATTTAGTCGGTTGCCAAATTTCATCAAAATCGGTCCTGTAGTTTAGGCGTAAAAGCGTAACAGAGTCACTTCGCAATTATAATACCTATTAGTAGAAATTCTTAATTACTTAGTATACTTATATGTCACTTACGCCAGCCATCTGTCACTTTAGGGGACCTGATATCGTCGGCTAATCGTGGGTGCATATGTACCTCTGCCTACTCTTTTGGTGATATGGGCGTGACGATATTTATTTATCGGTTATTTCTAGCGAATCAATGCTCTAGCCACGCTATACGAGAGCGTGGACGATATAGACTTGTTCGTGGGCGGCGCCATGGAGACGGACGTCCACGGTTCCATCCTGGGGCACACTTTCCAGTGCATCGTCGCCGAGCAGTTCTACCGCACCCGGATAGGCGACAGATACTTCTACGACAATAGCGAGATGCCGCATTCTTTTCTTCCTGGTGAGTTTTTTGTTAAATAGGGGTTGTCACGTAGGGGAATTCCCCTCCAAAGTCAGGGGAATACCGCGTTCTATTTTATCAAAAATCTCAATTTCTACAATAATTTAGTTTGCTGTACTCGGTGAAGAGGTTCCCATAGGAAAATCCCATTTTTTGGGATAAAACCTAGAACAAGCGCCATAGACATCGTAGGTGCGTCGCTGTCCCGTGGCCAGGCTGTTTGGCCTGATATTGAAGTCTATCGGCTACCATACTCTCCGGACCGAAACACGACAATGTCACGGCCGCAGAAATAGGGAAGGCAGTGGTCAATCTCTAATCTTTTTTTTTCATGGAATGAAACAGCGAACAGGCACACAGGTCTCCTGATGGTAAGAGACAACCGTGGCCTATAGATGGTGTCTATGGGCCTCGGTAGATGTCATAGGTGAACCGATGCCCTGAGGTTGGGCTCTAGACCTTATGAGGCGCGTTAGCACTATATCATCATTGGGATTATTGATAGTGACCTAAATAACGCCTCTTACTTAAGTAAAAACTCTAAAAATTTGAGGGGGTAGATGAAATTTAATACAATGTTCCTCGCAATAAGATTGGAACGTTAAAATATAAAACACGGTTGTATTGATACTATATTTATTTTATTAGTATTTTACGTCTTAAATATATTTAAACATAAATATTTCCAGAACAACTGAAGGAAATAAAAAAGGCATCTATGGCGCGTCTGTTATGCGACAATACGGACATAAACTACGTGCAGAAGAAAGCGTTTGAGGTTGAAAGTACTTATAATCCGAGCTACTGCTGTGATAATTATGATGCTATCCCATATGTGGATCTGACTGCGTGGAAGCGGTCCAAATTTGACTTCTTGGATTAGGTGTATTCAGTGTATAGATATCACAATGTGTTGAAGACTATCATATCTCGGTGTGTGGCCGCGATCTGAATTTCCGAGGGAAAAGAACACCTGTTTTAGTTTCCCTGAAAGCTTATTCATCCACGTTTTTATTTAATATTTTTTTAATTTATGCATTATAAAAATAAAATTCAAAAATAAAAGTAGCCTTAGCTATTCCTTATTCCATCAGCTGTCTGCCAGTGAAAGTCCCGTTAAAACCGTGAGTACAAAAGTTCGAGAGATTAGCGGGTAGGTACTAACAGACAGACAGAAAAAAATATTTTGTTATATGTATTACTTGTAAACATAAATAGAAATTTAGTCAAATGCGGGTTTTTTTTAATATTACATACATACACTTGAATTTTATTTATTTGTAGAGATATATGCTATTTTTTCTAATGAAATAAAAAACAAGAGGGATATAATATTTTAGTCAGGGCTAAGATTTAAGTTAATCTCTGTAACTTAAGTTTTACCTCTGAAGCCCTTAGAACTAGATAGTACCTACAATCAACACGTAAAATGATTTGTATGATGGATAATGGTGGTCATTCCGCCGCACGCTGACTACGAAGCTATATATACGCTATCTTTTTCCAATAAAATGAAAAACGAAAGAGACAGAACATATTAGTAATGTCAAATTAGAACACATTAACTTGTACGATTTTTAATTAAAAATATTCCGAGGCATAGACTAAATGTCCGTAGAAACGTCACGTCTTTCGTCCCTTTCTTTAAGTTACGTTTAAAGAAGATAGCGACAACTTAAAATAAATTAGCGGCAGCAAAATTACCTTGCGGCATTGATAGATTTGCTTAAACATGACATATACGAGTGTCTCGTATAGCTACGAAACTAAACAAAAGACTGAAACGAGGATTTAGTAAAATTTGGTATTTCATGTAAATATTTAATTATGAAAACAATAAATAAAACTATCATTTTAATGCTTACTTTTATTTCAAACTTAGATTAATTCTAAAGTAATAATAGGCATTGTTCAAGACTACATAGCAGGAAGCTGACTAAATTAGGATTTTAGGGAGTAGACTTGCACACACACACATATTATGCACATAGACAATATAGAGCTACGCACTTAAAATATCTATGGTGTCTATAGGCCATGGTTGTTTCTTACTTATCCGTGTGCTTGTTCGGTGTCTTATATCATTAAAAAAATCGTAAAGTGACCAACTAAAGGTTGGCCAAGGCCAATGTCCATCGGGTTATTGAGACAATGAGAGACAACCGTGGCCTATTGGCACCAATAACGTGGCCGGAGTGTTAGGCCTAATGTGCAAGTCTACCGGCTTCCCTACATTTCAGACGTAAATGACACTATCAATTCGCCAAAATTATATTAAAAATTGTGCAAAATATAAGCTTTCAATAACAAATGTATTCATTAACTAATTAAACATTAAACTGGTCCAAATATCTGGTACATGAGCTAATGAGAAATCATTAAAAGTTGATACTAGTCTTGTTTTGATGGAATTTTATCGTCTATACTATCTGTCACGAGAGCCATAAATTATGTAAACAAACGTTCAGAAGTTCCCAACATTTGGGTCAAAGGAAAAAAAGTATTTATTTTATTAAATATTTCATAAATTATTAGCTGCAAGCATCCGTAGAAAAATACGGATAGAAATAGAAATAATAATCATATGATTACTATCATACCATTATACATAAATACACAATAACAAATAACAAAAACGATAAAATTAAGGCAATAATTAACAAAACTAATAACAGTAACAAAATGATAA
>DVZL01005220.1:0-12235 GCA_018236625.1 Lasaia peninsularis
GGTGTTTATTAAATTTATTCTTGTATCTATTTAAGTATTTCTATGTATTAGTATCGTTGTCTGACACCCATAACACAAGTTTATATCTTGCTTACTTTGGGTTACTCAATTTGTGTACTTAATTGGATTTTGTAATAAAAAATAAAAAAGTTTATAGGCAACGGCCATTACAACGTGCAGGTATACAATAATAATTTAAACGAAGTAAAACTGCAAAAAACGATCTCAACTACATTATGTATCAGAATTGGACCAAATTAGGTACAAATACTCCACACAGGAAAAACTGACTTTCAAATACAAAAAAGTCAGTTCGAAACTAAAATGAATAAACTTTACATTATAATTAAAATGCTATTATTAATGTAAACTTCATGTCTTGGCTAGGTTATCACCAAAAAGCTAAAGCTGAGTATAGACTAGAGCATTTTTCCGAGCTTTTCTGTGTAATGTAACGTTCTAACGAATGGTACAATACAGATAAAAACTTAGTTTCCAAAGCATTTCCGTGTAATTTAACGTTCTCGCGAATGCTCGCCGTAATGCTCATAACGAGTGTGCATTTACCGGTAACATTTTGCCGTACCTGGCGTTCATTCTCCCTTGAAATGTCGGACCTACAAGCTGCGTGCGTAGCGTTAATCTTGATAAATTATATTATAAAAAAACATTAAAAATAAATTGTCACTCGCGTAATTGCAAAGGTTCGACGTAATGTTACATTACTACGCTCGTTGATTTGTATCATTGTTGAAGAATAACTTGAACATATCGTAGAGCGGTTCGTTGTAATGTTACAAGTACATGCTCTAATCTGTACTCACCTTTAAGGTACTAGTAGGTATCAGTCCTAATAACAAACTGTCCCGAATATGTTGTATTTCTAAATACTCTGAATCTGACAACTCTTTCTACCAGTTTTGTGGGTTTGACAATGTAAAAACAAACCGGCCATGAAATGAAATAAAAATGATTTATTTGCCAAATATGTGAGTTAAAAGTTGTTACAAAACAAAAGTTTTTAATTATACCAACATAATTTATATTATTAAACTTTATGTTATATACTAATTATATTATTATTCCTTGTCAGAGTGAAATAGATGTGTAAATACTGCTGACTACCTTTATAGTTATTATATAAAAAAATAGTTATTATACAAAAAAATATTTCCGTTCAGAATATAGAATCAAATAAACACTGTAAAGTTTTCAAAAAAAAAATCTGTCACCATTTAAAGCTCGTCCTTTTTATATCAAAGTTAAATTCCATTAAAATATTTCAGAGTTATTTTATAAATATTAAAATAGACCTGATTTCTAGAAATTTCTGTTTCGCGGAAATAACAAAATCGTGTAGTGACAATCTTCATTTCGGAGAGTGCACGATTTTAGGTCTGATGAAAAGTGTTGGCGGTATCGCTTTTGCGATGGGGACGCTCTCATTTCAGTTTAGAAACGGGTTCGCGGTTAAAATAAGCGATATTTTTTTTCTCTGTGGTAGGCTAATTGATAGTTGGATTGAGTTCTCATAAGTCTATTCTGCTTTCCTGACTTCGAGTATTATTTACTTTGTTCTTTACTTTTTTTTTAATTATTTTGTTATATTCCCAAATGGCCGTCCTGGTCAGTAATAAAAAAGTAGAAAACATTATGACGTCATATATATCTTATTATAACTAATGAAATGAGGGAATATAGACGATTATTAGCAATCGAAAGAAAAACTGGAGTAAATCAGAGCTGTTAGCTAATGGTCACGTCAAGAAGTCATCTAAACTACGTATAATAATTAAGTAAGTAAATAAATAACCGGCCAAGTGCGAGTAGGACTCGCACTGAAAGGGTACCAACTGTTATCTATAAAAAGTAAAAAAAATCACGTTTGTTGTATGGCAGCACCCTTTATATTAATCAGCTATCGAATACCTTTAAACGAGCAATTCTTGTATATACCTAACGGTCTTGGTATCGGCTCGAACGATTTTCTTGACATTTTGTATTTGGGGGTTCAAGGGGCGATAAATCGATCTAGCTAGGTTTATTTTCAGAAAATGTCGTTTTATAAACCGTTTTCAATAACCTA
Source organism: Lasaia peninsularis (assembly GCA_018236625.1). Lineage (NCBI taxonomy): Eukaryota > Metazoa > Arthropoda > Insecta > Lepidoptera > Riodinidae > Lasaia > Lasaia peninsularis. The sequence goes on from DVZL01005220.1 coordinate 2,087, forward strand.
TCTTAGACTTACTAGAGTTTTGTTGCTAAGATAGTTTTATTAATAACAGTGGTTGCCTGGTTACGGTAGCCCTATATTTTATCGTTTATAGGTTATTGGAAACGATCAATAATCGTGTTTTCATTAAATAAATACCTCCTACAAAAAATATGGTACATCATGCAGGAGGTACTAAAAAACACCACAACAGGTACTTAAGGTTTATGAGAAATAACCAGGTGACAGTCAGACAGACAGACGGTATAACGGAGGGTAGGGTAGCCGGTAAACTTACTCACGCAAGAGGCTTACCATCCCAGCCTCAGGTTGGTAACGCACCATTTCCACCTTGGGTGTCTATAGGCCACGTGTATTTCTTACCATCAGGAAATCCGTCTGCTTGTTTGCCTTCCAATATAATAAAAAAAATGTACAGCTAATTGCATTATGTGTATCATATATATCAAATTCTCGTTTCACAATGTTCGTCCCGTACTCCGTACTCCAAAACGGCTTGACCGATTCTCATGAAATATTGTGAGCATATTGAGTAGGTCTGAGAATCGGCCAACATCTATTTTTCATAGACCTAAGTGCGGGCACTACAAAGTTATTATATTGTACTAGCTGACCGGCGAGGTCAGCTAGTACAATATAAAAGTAAATATCGTCGTGCCAATATCTCCAGGAGTATACAAAGGGGTATACTTATTACTTATGCACCCGCGATTAGCCTATTATATTAGGTGATAACAGGTATTTCACTATATCGAATACAAATCCCATCCCAGCGAAAGTTCTGTTTTTCAGATAAACTAAAAAGTCATTCAATTTTGTCAAAAAGTTATTTCAGTTTATTTAAAAAATCCGTCTAGTAGAGTCAGACTCGCGCTGGAAGGCTTACGAACCATTAAGTATAAAAACGGCTAAATAATTAAGTTTGTTATATAAGAGCACGCTTTATATATTTATTTAATTCTATTTTTAGCATTTGTTATTTTAACGGCGACAGAAATACATCATCTGTTAAATTTCAACTGTTCGACTATTACCATTATCTATAAAAAGTCACATTTGTTGTATGGAAGCACCCCTCATATGTGAATTTTAATCTGTTTTATGTTATCTGTGAAAACTTCAAATTTCTAGCTACACGGTTCATGAGATACAACCTGGTTACAGACAGATGGACATCATTGGCTAATTATGGGTGCATAAGTATGAACCTCTGATATTGGCGTAAGGGTTTTTATTGTTAATTTCAGGCGAAACCATGAGAGTTAGCTACATATTAGTAGGGTTATTAGAAACATAGGCGTATTAGCGAAAACCCTACGCTAATAATAATACACTTTAAATAAAAGGGAGCTAAGAAGCAGGCGTGTGGGCTAAGTGGGTCTCCTACCCGACTATTATGGTACGTAAAAGAGTTGTTAATAATCTCAAATCGTTTTGAATAATGACTACTAATGAAGCAACAATGTTTTCAACAATCGAATTATTTTTTTACTGCGATCATTATCATTTATACCATAGTTTTTTTTTACACTTTTCTTTGCTTTAGACGTGTAAGTTATTTTTCCATATATCTAATACTTTTGAACGAGCAATTCTTGTACATTTATTTATTTACATCGGCGATCTCGGGAACGGCTATATTTGGCTGAAATTTGGTATGTAGGGGTTAGGGGGGTTACAACATTGGGGTAGATAGGTCTTATGAAATTGCGTAAATCATGACATCTTGACAACTCTGTCCCTAGCACTTGGTGTAAAATAGAACCGACTCCGGTTTCGTAGACTTACCGATAGATGGCATTTTTTTAAAGTAAGCGAAAGCTTATTGCACTGAAAAGAACTACCGAGCCAAGCTCGGAGGCTCAGCTTAATAATTATAGATTGAACAAACTGATCCAATCTCAAAATAAGCAAGTAATATGTTTTTGTTATAAATGTCAACAATACTTCAAATATGTGAATATATTTAAATAGATACCACAACAAATTTAATAACTAGTCAGCCTTGAAAACCAGACATTTATGTTAATCACTCAAATGCCTGCCCTCATCGGGAATCGAACTCTAGAGTCATTGTTGGTCGGTCACCTAATGTGTGTTCGCTAACTCTTCGATCTACGAGACCTATATATTTGTGAGTTTGCTCATGTGAAACTAATATATTTGACTTCTAGCCTAAATAAAAAGTTACCTCCCCTGCCAGGTCACTGTATTAGTAACAAACGAATCCATGACTTCCTTTAATTAGTGGTTTGGATTTTAACAACAAGAGACACCATAAGCAAACGCTCAATACAAATAAATATCTCTATGCCCATATCTCCGAAGGGATAGATAAAATACATATCGTACCATTAATAATATAAAGAATCGAGTTAAAACTTTTGAATGTGATTTTAAATGTTAGCGTCACAAAATGATAATGAAATTTTACAATCATAACATAAATAATAAGCTTGTTATATGAGAAAAAGCTACGATGTAAAAATCTAGAATCTTGAAACGTCATTAAAAAAAACTAGGTTTTTAGTTTGTGCCCTTAAGAGCAAGGGCCCTAAGTGTGCGTTATGCGACAGTGTGATGTTTGGCAAGTCCGTTGCCATATCAAGTACAAATCAAATCAAAGAATTTTTTACCATAGCTGTGATTCGTCTGTAGAACGCTCTTCCTGTAGAAGTACGAGAGTCAAATTCTCCCCCATATTTAAGTCACGTCTCAAAATGTTCACAGCATTTCTTAAAGCCCCAAAATTGTCGTATTATATAATTATTGATGGCTAATGTGATAAACTCTTATTATTATTTTAATTTCATTGTGTGCATTACATTGTATGTTTATATAGTTTATTTTTATGTACACTGTTAATATATTGTTTGTTATGTATATGTATAACTTATATTTCGCATTTTAGTCACGTATATCAAAATGCTCATAGCATTTCTTAGGTTCAAACTTCTGATTCATATCAATAATTTTTTTTTTCTTGTCTGTTTTTGTCTCGCTAATCTCTGAAACGGCTGTACTGACTTTGACGGGACTTTCACTGGCAGATAACTAATGTAATATGGAGTAGCTTAGACTACTTTTATTTAAGTAGTTAAATTAAAACGCGGACGAAGTTGCGTATGACTTTAGAGTTATTAACTCTAAAGAACCGCACCAGTAAATAATTGTCTTCACTACCCAGGGTAAATTGGGATAAAATGCATATTGGCATTAATTTCGCTTTTGTACATAATTTAGTGCAATAAAAAATTGAGATAAAAATAAATAAAAAATTTTTTCACAAAAATAAAAAAAAACAAAAAACAGTTGTCCTACCCGGGAATCGAACCCGGCACCTCGCGCATTTAAGTCTACGCTCGTCCACGGAGACGACTATTAAAAAAATGTGTGAACCGAAACGCTCGTCAAAACCAGCATTGTCATGGTCACGGAGAACCACTACACATAAAAAACGCATACAAAGAGACACCGATGTCACACTAATGCATTACCATAGATTCTCACGGTACGAACAAACAACGTGATGTTTTACGCCTACATTCTTGTGCTTTATATACAATGCTCGTTTTGTTTTCGAGTGTGTACAATGGGAGTGGATGTAGGGGGTAATGGATGTGGCTATGATTTCGCTTCAGGCTGTTTTACGGAAGGTTTGTTTGTCAATCAAGTAATAGATTTTTTACCTGACTAGCAAGGGTTATGTGTTTTGTGTGACAGATGCATATAGTTGGGTAATCATGGATGCACTCTCTCTCTCTTTCTCTCTCTATGCCTACCCTGTCGGGTATTTGGGCAAACATTTTTTACAATAAGTGAAACATTACAAGAGTATGATATCAAGATTTGAAGAGTGGAATTCGCTACCGGCGTGTGTGTTCCCGGATCAATACAACCTGGCTATCTTCAAGGGTAGAGTGAATAGGCTGTATCTAGGTAGGCATGTTCCGTCTTCGACCGCATCTTCACTTAACTTAACACAGGCCTATTATCAATAAAAATAAAGTATTCATTAAAAATAGATTATGTTTTTTTTATTACATCATGACGACATGAAGGTTTTATGGAATTTAAAAATATTTAAAATAATAAAACTTGAATGTTTCTATCAAGTGATATTTAAAAGTTGTTTTAAAAACCTTTATTTCAATGTTATATAGTTCACATATTTCGATGTAATTATTAAAAGTTACGGGAAATACGTTTCCTCTAACATTCAATATTTTTTGGTTCTGTTGAAACATTAACATTATTAATCTATACAAATAAATAAAATTGGGGTTTTGAGATTACTTACAGGTAATAATAAAATTACGACTTTTTACTACACGTAAGATACATTCACCGTGTGTCTGTCTGTCTGTCTGTTTGGTTTGTACCTGCTAATCACTGAAACGACTTTCACTGGCAGATAGTTGACGTAATAAGGAATAGCTTAGGCTACTTTTATTTTAGTAAAATAATTAAATAGAAACGCGGGTGAAGTCCCGGGCACAGCTAGTTGAAAATATATCGCACTTGTTATCTGAGGCATAAAATTTGTTCAGCAGGTGGAATCCGAATTGTTTAGGGACTTTACACTCGAAGTGTGATCAAACAATTCTCTGAACTGAAAACGCCTCTCTTAATGTTATCTTACACTCCAAAAATTATCACAGGGTATTGTTATGCATGCGTAAGAAATTTATAGATTTTTATTTAATAGTAACGTCCTTGATCTCGAAGACGCGGTACCTTACCATGCTATTCCAGCAAGTACTGAGTGACACATGATTAGTAACAGTTTATTAGTCCACTCACTGAATTAAAGTTCAATTACGGAATAAAACTATTTTTAGACATTCCTTAATATTTTTTATGAATTTATTTTATTGTTTAAGATAAGACAAAAAGATCTCCAGATGGTACCCTATAGACATCACAGATGTCGTTATTACGTCGCTAGTCTATTAGCTAGTCTATATGTAAGTCTGCCGGCTACCCTACCCTCCGGACCGGAACACGACAACGTCATTATGGCGTCAGGAATAGGTAACGTGATGGGTCCCCAATGTATCTTGTATTACGTATTCTTTCAATAGCATATGCATAACTAGACTTGTGCCAAAATAACTCACAAACTTTAAGTCTTCATGAGATGAGAATTTAAAAAACGTGTTGTAGTCAAATGCTAGGATGATGATGATGATTACCTAACACAATAACAGGCACCTGATGATATATTTCCAAAGATGTATCTATAAAAACACTTCTTTTGACCGACTATTCCTACCATTAGTATTGCTGGAAAAATAGTAATAGTGCAGCACACGTAAAGTCTATCAATTACGGGTGATAATTAATTATTTGCATTGAAATTTGACACGCAATCTGGTAACAGATTTAGTCGTTTATCCTGGAATTCCAGACCTCCCTCGGGACACCTAAATAAATTTAATACAGGCCGTCAATTACGTTATATACGAAATAAGGTAAAATCACAAACTCGGTCATTTTGTACCCACAAATAGGTACATGTCCTACAAGGTACGAGGCTAATGTAACCAAAGGTTAGGCGAAGGTTCGAATGTTTACAATTCGGCCATCCCGTGGGAAAGGTCTGTGGGCGTTGTGATAATTACCCAGTTTGCGTATGGCACCCCAGCCCTTCGGCGAATGCCCATAATTACAGACCTTGGACCTGGAAAATGGAGAATAAGTGCACTATTATGCTCTCAAACACAACCTATTATTCGATGATTTGTGAATGTTATAACATTTTATAAATTCCTTTTGAATATGGGTCTCGTGTTCGATATTTGAAATAACGAAATGTTTGAATATCGAATATTTTTTTTGAATTGCGATTCTTTTTTAACGTGTTCGAATTTTTCATTGATTTCATATTTTCTGTTCGACAAGTTTGTTAGAATTCCATACCCAAATAGTAAAAACACGACCTTGTTACTAACTGACTTTTTCTGTCCTTCTGTCTGTCTATCACTAGACTGTATCTAATGAATCGCTATAGATGTATGTTGCTGCTATAACAAATACTAAAATACTGAATACTGAATAAACTATTATATTAAAACCTGACCGCCAATAAAAATTACACAGCCTACCCTACACATGTGCATATAAAAAGATTTTATATGCAATGGAGGTGTTCAACGATGGTACAATGTACCATATGGTAATCCGACGCGCCCGAGTTACTACCCATACCATATCTTGGGCTCCCCTATTAATATAGATCTTTACAACTAACCAATCGAGATTTTTTTTTATAGATACTATATCTATAAAAAAATCTCGATTGGTTAGTTGATTCAAAAAGAAAGTCTATATGTATATGAGATGCATTATATATGTAACTGTGCGAAGCCGGAGTGGGTCACTCGTAAATTATTATTTAAGCTTCTTTTTTGGGACATTATCTGAAACCTAGGATGTCATACAAAATGTCTAAATTTTTGCCCCTTATCTGTTGTTGGTCCTTGTCTGTGTACCTATAAATTAGACCATCTGCCTCCATACCAGGCAGCTCGTAAGAGTCATGGGGATCTGGGTCACTTTCAACATGACCACTAGTAGTAAAATGTGCAGCAACTTGCCCGGGTAGGGTTCAACCACCATACCTATTCCTACCACAATGACGTTTTTGTGTTCTGGTCCGGAGGAAAGAGTAGTAAGTAGATAGTGACATACCTATAACATCAATGGTGTCTATAGACTACGGTTCTCACTTATCATCAGAAGACATGTGTGCTTGTTCGCTGTGATATCCCATAAAACATCCGGATGAATCCCAAACATCTGGCAACCGTAGACAGACAAAAGCACTACAATTTTTTGCACAAAGACATAGAATCGTAACTAAAGTTATGTTTCTGGAAAGAGTTTAAATAAATCGTCAAAGTTAGTCTAATCTTGCTCAATAATAATTATTTATTCACACATTTTATTGGAAGACTGTTTAAAATGGAGCTATTTTGAGTATTAACACCAAAATAGCCAGTTCGGTGATGTTAATACATAGCTTTTGTACGAAAATATGCTTTCAAAAATACTCATGATAATGAAATTACTTATTACTAAACGAAATAACGTTACACCAATATCCCCGAAAGGAAAGGCATATGTAAATATGCACCCACGATTAGCCAACGATATTAGGCCTAAAATGTGACAGGTGGCAAGTCTGTCGTGATATCGGGCATAAATCCAATCTCAGTCAACGTTAGGTGTTCTAATATTAAATAATATTTAGTATTTGATAACTCTAATATTTGATATTAATTAGATAATCTAAAAAAACCGTATAAAAAAATAAGTAACCCTTCCCCGAAAATAGAACCCGAACACGTGTATCAAAGCCAGACTCCGACTCCTCTTGACAATGAGGCGACACATAGCATAATATGTATTAATGGCATTTATGATGTCTATTACCATGAGGAGAACCATGTGCTTGTTCGTCTCTTTATCTCAGAAGAAAGCTATCGCTCATGTTCCCATGGAAGAAAAAACTTTGAAATGAGCAAAGCCGTAGGCAACAGCAAGTTAAATAATTAACTAGATATTTGATAACCCAAAATGGTCCCGCAGACCCTATCATAATAAAAACTCGGCTGTTTTCTTCTGGCCCCGGGCAAATTATTACGACCACTATTTAAACACGAACTGCATTTTTTAAATATCACACAACATGCGTTCGTAATATCTCGAAATACTTGTATTGTTTTTGCTCGCAATGTAAATTATTTTAAAACAAGTTGTTTTCTACAGTTTTACACAAAAACATTTTATAACAGGTTCCGTATTATTCACAAAGTCATGCCAATAAAATATAATAAACATAGCTCTAATTAATATTTGTCAATGATATTAGAAATAATTTAAATACAATAAATCATAAACATACCTACATTCAAATTGAAAACCTATTTTACTCGGACCCTCACTATTACTAGAACTCGGTTGGAATAAAATTTATTTATTTAATTATTAAAATTTATACACTTCTAAAATAAAACTTTAAGATAAAATTAGTCTTAGCTATTACTTATTACCTACATCAGCTGTCGGCCAGTGAAAATCCCATCAAGATCAATCCAGCTGTTTAATAAATTAGCGGAACAGATAGACAGATAAAAATCCTAAAAAAAAAATATTATTTACCTTGTAAAAAGCGATTATTTAGACACTCCAATTTTATTTATTTGTATAGATAAAAATAGCTACGAGTATAATACTCGTACTCATATTATTATATTATTTTAAACCGTGTCCACCATTTTGGTAGTCCAGGTGCAAAAAAATCTCGTTGGTACCATACCAATGAGTTTTTTTTAACATTAGGACATTTTGTGAGTGCTCTTACGGTGAAGGAAAACATTATGAGAAAACCCGGGATGTGTGCCCGATATGTTGACGAACTTGTCGCGTATCATATTATAACAAGACCTAAAATCAATGGCTAATCGTGGCGTAACGGTACAGGTGTCGCCTATTAAGACCGTTAGCCACGTAGGGTCCCGGGTTCAATTCCCAGGTCGGGCAACTTTTCTTAAATGTTTTTCAGATTTTTCTGAATAAGCATTACATTGCCCGAAGTGGCGATAGGCTTGCCACCTATCACATCAGGGCCCTAGTACCTTAGCTAATCGTGGGTGTTTTCTAGTATATCTACTGGAGTTTACGAGTCGTGGATATACTAGCACACCTCTGCCTACCCCTTCGAGGATAATAGGGGTGAAGGTACTTTTTTATATGTACTCTCTGCTTACTCTTTCGAGAAATATGTGCCTGACAAAATTTATTTATAATACCATACAAGTACCTAATATTGTATCAACTAATATTATATGTAAGAAACGTGACACTTGGAACTCGATACTCTCTGCCTAACTTGCAAAGATCCTGGCGTGAAGATATGTATAAATATAATTGATTAATGTTATTACATTAAAAGTTTATACACAAGTTTCTTTTACTATTTTGTTTTTATACCTACAAGTATAATATTCGTCCTATAAACAAAGTTTGTCTAAACTTTCTCTAAATACTTATATAAAGCTCGGAAATCTGCAAACGATTGAGAGATCGGGAGCTTTTAAGTTAAAGTAAACACCTAAGGTACTTAACTTCTTTAAACCAATATCCGGGGGTAAATATGATTGAGCAGAAAAAAGTTCGGTTTCCTGAGATCACAACGATGTTTAGGGTTGTCAATTTGCACAAAACGTAGGTTAATGTATTAATTATTATGATATAATGACAAAACCGAATTAGTTTTAAACAGATTTGTAAATTACTTTGCTAATCGACAACTCAAATCAATCAAAAAATGGCAAAAGCTGAAACACTACAAAATAGTAACAATATCGAAGCTTAAAATTTAAGAAGTAAATAAATTAATGTACTTAATAGGTACTTAATTTTCAATCCATATATCGATACTTAGATTTTTTTAAAAAATCAATGCATTAATTATTTTAAGTCAAAATTGGTTGCATTTTTGGTATGTTTGAAGTAAATATTTCTTCATATACTACCTCCTACAAAACATGATAAAATTGAAAAAAGACATACTACAAATGATGAACGACAGGAGTCAACGATAACAATATTTTTACAAATGTAATGTTCAATACGTGATACCGCAATCTAAAATATATATTTTTATGTTACATCGATAACAAAGAAAAGTGAAGATCATACATTAAATATTTTAATGGTAATAAAAAGGAACTAGCAGAAATATATATGCACCCACGGTCACCCATAATGTGACAGGTGGCAAGCCGTTACCATAGCAGGCAATATATTTACACATATATTGTACAATAGTAATAGATTTAATAAATGCTAAATTAAAAAAAAATAGACGAGTGGCAACCCTATCACGAAGGCACAGTCGTTGATGCGCAACCGCTGCACGTCCTACGATACTTACGGTCTCGTTGGACTACACAAATATTTGATCTCCAGTAGCGCCCACAAAAAACTATGGACGCGTCACAAAAACGTGACAAAGATAACTTTGTAGACTATTTCAGACGGATATTAATCTTTTTATCCGTGTTGTGTATGTTTGTTTGTATAAAGGTAAGACAAAATGGCGCGTCGCATGGTTATTTTTTCTATCACTTATTCTTATCTACT
>DVZL01005221.1:0-12235 GCA_018236625.1 Lasaia peninsularis
AAGCTTAAAGATTCCGCTACATACATACATACATACATACATACGTACAACCCAAGCTAATAAAAGCGTATTAAAAAAGGGGCGCTCTTCAAAACCAAGCCAGCGCTGATTATTCACTGATTTATTATTTTTAACAATAAATATTATTTTGACTTTAATTGTTTTATTTACTATTCTGTTAGAAAATGTATTTATTTACTACCTGTGGGATAAAAAGATCCATGGGGACGGCATCATATGCCCCGTTAAGTAGTAAACTCTTTTGGTTGAAACGATGATGACGACAACCCTAAATTTTTTTGGAACTTAATGAAAATTTTTCTAGTGACATAATATATGATTTATTGATCTCTTTAAAATAGTTTGCTTAAATACTTATTAGGATAAACATATTATTATACATACAAAAACATTAATTATTTGGTACTAGACCATATATCTCCATGATTTTACGTGATTTATTGTGGAATTTATTTTATAATGTTTGGTGACTACATTTTGCTGACAAATCTACTATTTTGTGGGCAAATCCTATTATTTAAGAAACACAAAACTAATTACATTGGCGATAGCTTAAATGATAACCTAAATTTTATATGGGTCCACCTCTAAAGTAAGTACCTACTAATTTATTATCTAGAAGAATCTATAAAATTCATTTGTAATTGACGAAATAATCGCGTAGCTAACATATTAAAAAAACATATAGTCGGATAGAAAACCTACCACTTTTTAAAATCACATAAATGCAACGACACAGACGTTGAGACTAAAGCAATATTAGATTTCTTTTGTATTTAATCTAGGGGTTTGAGTGCTCATAACTGTTGTGTTTGAACATTGGGTTTCCAGTAAAAAATACTCATACAAAGTAAAATTTATATTTATAAGTCTAAATTTACATTCAGCTCGGCCTAGGTTGGTAACGCACGCATATTTTTTACTTTTACACCAGGAAATCACACGTCTGCTCTTATGCCATTCAATTTATGGGAATAAAAATTGTCTTTGTTTTATACTTTGCTAATGTTTAGATGCCTAAACAGATTCTGATGAAAACAGTTTAATTAGAATTCTTGCATCCCGAGAAACATTGGCTATGTTTTTAATAAAAAACAATATAAATAGTTGCGTAATTTAGAGTACCCAACGCAAAAATGTAGGCATAGAAAAAATAATAAAAATTAGTATGTAAGGGCTTAAAAGAAACATTTTTATAATGCGTAAATAAAAGGGCCGGAAGTCTTATTCGATAGGATCAATGACTAATTAAATTTTTAATCATTCTCATTCAGGTGCTACACTTTCATTAAATTAATTAATATTTTATTCGTATATGTAAAAAATAAAAATTTTGTTTTATTTGTTGCTAAGTATAATAAAGGTATGTAATCTTACTCGTAGGTAAAACATAAATACATTTTAAGACTCTACACATAACGTTCTATATAGCATGCTCTAGATAAAATGTACTTGTCTGATATTTCTGCATTTCAATTAAAATTTGCATAAACAGTTTGAGCGATCGTCCGTGGACCGCAATCTCATTGGCACGCATATAGAAATATAACCGTTTTATAAATAGAATTTTATTTTTTATGTACGTCACTATTTTAATTTTTTTAAATATTATCTGTTGTACTCGCCTTTGATCCAATTTGATTGCCGCATTGTCCAGCTTGCAAATGCACTATTTCACGCATTTTAATGCACTTATTTCAATAAAATAATCGACTGCTATTCTTGGCAACAACTCAAGACTATTTTAAGCGCCAATAAGCACGTGGGTCACCGTTTAATGTTTATTACTCAATGAAAATCTTTACTAAATTCTAGTTTAATTTAATTCATGAATGAATTGTTAAATATTTTAATTGTATGCAAATATCCATTCAAAATAATTTGCCTATTTGAATATTATGGATTATTTGTGCACCATCCGATCCATTATTTTTGTTTCAATTATAAAAAAAAAACATAAGGAAGTAATAAATATTATTATTCAGATTTATGTAGCACATAATATAACGTATATGTACTTATAACTGTATTTGTATTTTGGAAACGGCATTTTAAACTCGGTAACCTTTTGCCAAAACACTAATGTTAGTTATAATTTTATCTATTGCTTTAGATCTGTACTCTATGCTTTTATGTCAATTCTCAATTGGACAAAATTGTCAAACAAGTTATATGGCGATATTTTTTCTTATAATCCAATAAATTATTTTATAATTAAAATATCACTAATTAATCGTGTAGAAAGGTTTCCTTTTAAGTACTAATTATAATATTTATCGTTATTTTAACATTTGTCTAGTTTATTATCACGCCATGTTGAAGAGAATTATGCCTTAGGCGTAAAGCCATCTTATTTTATCGGTCTCAGCGTTTTATTTTCTATTGTAATGTAATGTGTGGGATTGATAAAGTTATGACGTGTTATTGTGTGCTGTAGAATACATTTATTACGCGGATTTATAACAAGTAAGTGTTATTAAATTATTAAATTTGTTATTATTGCTTACATAAAATTTCATTGTTAACCGCATAGCAAAATCCTTCGGACAGTAATTGCAATCGAAAACAATGAAGCACTTAGTGAATGTTATTATATCAATATTAATGTAATCTTTTTTTATTTTAATAAATGATGGATACGAGAATGGACTTGAAACAAGTTTTTTTAATTATAAAATACAAATACATACCAAAAGTTACTAGTTTTAGTTCATTATCATTATTTATTATAATAGCCTGTTTAGTTAAGTGTTCCTATAATTTTCTCTGAGGTCTTCTACGAAACATTTTAGTGAGATAGAATGCTGACAAGATGCACATTTATTTTTATTTGCAATACCTAATTAGTTTTCAATAATAATAAACAGCCAATTAACAAGTAGAAAACATTATGCGAATTTACAATACAGTTGTAGAAATAATTGTATTTTACCTCATTAACAACACTGTTTGTAGTTAATCTCAGTTTGTTTAAGTTTGTTTGTGTATAAAATTCCTGTCTGTGGTGGTAACGCCTCTTTGGTGTAATGGTACGGCTGTTGCCTGTTAAGACGTTAGCCATGTAGGGTCCCGGTTTTTCAGATTATTTTGAGTAAGTATTACATTGCGGAGGATTGGAATGTACACGAAGTGGCGATAGGCTTGCCACCTATCATATCAGGGTCCTAGTAACTCGGCTAATTGTGAGTGTTCTGGTATATCTACTGGACTTATGAGTTGTGGATATACTAGCACACCTCTGCCTACCCGTTCTGCGATAGTAGGCGTGAAGATACTTATAAATATTGTCACACCCACATACCTGACTTGGTAGGCACTTATTAGACCATGTCTATGAAGTGACAGGTGACTAGTCCATCGCCATATTGGCCACTAATAAAATAATAAATATATTTTTTTATATCAATGATAAACTATAGTCGTATAGTTTATAGATCATTTACTTTTATTTATTAATCTTTGTTTTCACATAAACTGCACAGCAGGGTCGTGCACTCAGTAGAGGCACATAAGCACTGTTTATGCTTTGAGACAGAATGTGCTCTGATATATCTAATTAATCTCTCACATTTCACTATCATGATCACGTCATAATCTATGAAAAACTGAAGGAACCATTATAGATGAACGACCATTTCAATAATTTAAGAGCATATTGCCCTCGTAGCTCATCAGTTTGATGATCCTGTGCAAGCTGCTGCTGCATAGGTTGTGTAAACTTCATACCATCAGAAAATTTTGTACACTTGTGACCCAGGTGTCAAAAGACCGTTGTAGCCTTTAAAGGTTAAAAGTTGTATATTCAATTTTTTTGTAACAGATATAAATTAGAGTAATGTTAATCCACTTTGGTGCTTTTTGTTAAGATTCCTAGGAGTTGTCCTCATTATGTTGGATCTAATTTCACAAGACAGTAAAGAAGCATAATGCTCTCCTGATGATAAATGACAACCATGTTCAGGCAAGAGCATAGATAGACATGGTGCAGGATGAATAGACACCATAGATGTTACATGTGAATTCACTGCACTAGGTCTCTCTCCACACTCCTCTCCGAAACATGATATTGTTACTATGGCAACAGGAATAGGTAGAATAGATGTGGGTGGTGGATAGGGTCATTCTCTAATTGGAATATATTTTTGGTGATTTTTTATGAAAAAATGAAAACCTTATGGCAGAATAGTTATTTGATACTAGTATCATTACTTGATTTTTAATTAATAAAATGTATTGAGAGGCACTATCCTAATTAATGATTTTGGGGAATCAAATCAAGATTTTTCATAAATACATGTTGAGGATAATGACTATGTGTCTATGTTAATGACAATATGATAAGGATAAATGATTATTGTTATGAACAATGACTTTTGATGTCAGTTTACAATAACAAATCATCTCATCATCACCATCTCGGCCATGGAACTTCTACTGCTAAACATATAATATCCTCTAATATCCCCCTCCCATAGGACTTCCAATTGGACCTATCAAAGGAGACCTGCTTCCAGTGGGTTCCTGTGTTATGTCGTTATTCCATCTGGTTGGTGAAAGCCCTACGGTGCGCTTGCCGGTCTATGTTTTCCACTCTAGAACCTTCTTCTTCGAGCTATGTGCCGTGTCCACTGCCACTTCAGCTTCCTAACACGCTGAGCTATATCGGTGACTTTAGTTCGTGTACGGATCTTCTCATTTCTGTATCTATCTGATCGCGTAGAGAAACCCCTAGCATAGCCCTTTCCATTACTTGCTGCATAACTAAGCTTTTTTGTGAAGCCCACAGAAACCAAGTTTCAGCACCGTAAGTATCACTGGTTTGAAAACTTTAGTTTTTAAAAACTGCGGTATTATAGACGAAAATACGCTGTGTAACTTTCCGAACGTTGGTCATTCGAGTTGGATCCGCCGAGTGATCTTTTTCTCGAAGTTGTACCCGCCTAACTGGATGATTTGTCCTAAGTAAACGTAATCGTCAACAACTTCGAACTTTCAACTTTTGTGCTTAGTATTTATAGCGACTTTGCCACGACTACGATATCGTCAGAAAATCAAATGAGGTCCATGTACTCTCCATTAATATTGATGCCGAACCCTTGCCACTTTAGAAGCTTGAAGGCATCTTCCATTGCAATGGTAAGGAGCTTCAGAGAGATAACATCTCCTTGTCTCAATCCACTCTACAACGGAATTCCTGTCATCGGCCCGATATGGTGGCGTTATTGTACAAACATTTCAATATATCGATAGTCAACATGGAGAGACTGGAGCACAGTCTATGTCCCGATGGAGTTAAACGCTTTTTCGCAGTCTATAAATGCTAAGCATAATGACAAATTATATCATCTGTCTTTTTTATAATTTGCTGCAGCGTGTGGTTGTGGTCTACGGTGCTGAAGCTTTTTCGGAAACCAGCGTGTTCGGGAGGCTGGAAGTCATCAAACCTGCTAGCAAGATGATTCGTAACGACTCTCCAGAACAGCTTATAAACATGGCTCAGAAACGAGGTGGACCTATAATTATTCAGCAAAGACTTGTCGTCCTTGTCGAAGAAAAGTACCACCACGCTTTTATACCTCCAAACAAGACGAAATTGAAGAGCCTCTGAAAGACTAAGTATCGGCGTCCCACCCACATGTAGAAGCTCCGATATTATTCTGTTTTCTCCGGGTGCCTTGTTTTTTTAAGCTGTTTAAGGGCCATCTTAATCTTGTATAGGCTGATTTCCGGAATATTTTCGGCGTAGTGTCGGGTAAGTTTGGCTCTGGGCTTTTTGGACAAATACACAACAGGTTTAACGACCGAGGTGTATAACCGTCCATAGAACCTCTATCTCCCGTAGTACCTCCGGCTTAGACGACGAAAAGGCACGAACGTCATCAGCTCGCAAGGACAGAGAGATCCGTATATTGAGTCTTAAAGGTTTGCAGCGCAATTGAGCGTCATTCTGTAACCGTCGGGGCTCATCTAGGTCCATTTCCTATGAGGTGGCTTATGAAATATAAGTGTCAATCAATTATTCACTCAGTTTTTCATAATACTTAACGTACATTTTCAGTATAATGACGTTATAAATAATGACGATTTCAAGAAAAAATGTCGAAACTTGTCGGAAAAGAATAAATTTTGCTTAAAAACACTCAAAGAAGAAACGTTTAACTAATACATAACTAAAGAAAAAATTATAATGTATTTGTTACTTATTGGTAAGATAAGCTAAAAAAGATAATGACTTTTGTTGAAATACATTCTTGTGAATGTGTTTTAAACTTATTTTTAGAGAAAACCAACAAATGTAGTCCGTTTAAAGCGTGTGGCCCAAATAAATAGTGCCGAAGAGAGGCACGTAGGCACTAAACTGAAGTTGGTTCGGTTTTAGGGACATAGGTAAATCGTAAACAATATTGGTTTCAAATAATGACGGTTTTTTTCTTAACAAATTTCATGTCTCTAGTTTTACGATGTCCTCATTGAATTAAAAATATAAAATTGACATAAGTGAAGAGATTAGATATTAGCAGTCAATTTGGAGTATAAAACAAACAGCTATAACTTTATTTGAATATTTTATGCGACCAAATAGCCTTGAACAGGTGAGTTGGATACAAGATGTAATGACGATTCGAATCAATTTTCTTAAATAAATGTGATTAAAATAAATTGTATATTTGTTTTTTGTGAATAAACAGTAGCACTAGTAGTATAAGTATCGAAAAACAGTTGTTTGAATCATCAATTGTTTTATTAGTAAGAATACTGCGGCTGGAATCGTTTTATCCTCTACATTGGAGAATGTCCCGATAGCTAAAGGTCTGGTACAGAATTCTACCACTAATTGTCATGTTGGTAATAATTCATGCTCTTATGACTTATTCTTGCCTCTTAGGCGTTACCAGCCAGGGAGGCAGATGGGCCACGAGGCCATCATAGATAGTTTTAAGAAGAGAGAAATAATTTAAATTTGCTAGGCTAAGCAATTTACTTTCCCACAAAAAGGGTTGAAAGAGTGAAGTAAAAAATATATTAAGTTGTGACAAAAGGCCAAGTTTCTATAAGTTACCTTTATTTATCACTAGAAATTTTAATTTACAGGTAATAACCATGGAGGAGCCAGCATTCCAACAACCAAAAGAAGAGGATATATCATTTGAACCACCAAAAATTCCTCCTTTCTTGGATCCAAATATATCTCCATTCATGGCACCACCGAAAATGGAGGAATACAAAGAAGAAAAACCAGAACCACAAACATTTTCCCAAAGCTATTCTGAGGGTATTAGTGACTTTTCCATGCAAAACTTACACAACATACAAAACATGCAGAATATGCAAAACCAAAGTTACCAGCCACCTTTGCAAGAGTATCAAATACCTAGACCGGGACCAATGCCAAATCGACCCCCTCCAAAGTTTTTGAGTGTCAATAGTGACAGTTTAACGGATGAACAGAGGGCAATGTATGAATCTGTCCTATCTACTTGGAAGCCAGTTATGTTCCCAAAGCGAATCAAGAGATACATATGTCAGAAATGTAATAAAGAGTTCAAGAATTACCAAAATTTGTATTTGCATACCACAAGGGTTCACTCAACTGAAGAATCTGCTGTAACATGTGACATTTGTGACAAAACATTTAAAAATAAACATTATTTGTATATGCATCGAATGAATAAACATTACTCCGAGTCTGAAAAATGCTACTGTCAATTTTGTTTACAAGAATTCCGTACAAGACGAGCTCTCCATATGCATGTGAAAAGAATTCATCCAAATACACTGCCGGAAATAAAATGCCCTGAGTGCGGTAAAGAATTTGCAGTGCCATACAAGTTGAGATATCATATTGATGCTTGTCATCGGCAAGACAAGGACAAGTATAAGTGTCATATATGTCACAAGCTGTACAAATCACATTTGAACCTAAACCGACATTTGCATTTTCAACATCAACCAGTGGAAAGGCATCCATGTGTATTTTGCCCAATGACTTTCAAGTCCAGACACCATATGAAGCGTCATATCCTAAACATACATCCTCCTCTGGAATCGAAAGTCACTTGTCCTGAGTGTTTGAAAGAGTTTAAGAATGATCAATACTTAAAAGAGCATATGCAAGTGCATTCATCTTTGGATACAAAAGTAAAATGTGATTTGTGTGATAAATTCTTTCACTCAGCAGTTCGTTTGAAAAAACACAAAAAGATTGTTCATCCTAATAAACCTAAGATGCGATGTGAAAAGTGTGACAAGGAATTTGCACACGCTCATTATTTAAGACGTCATAACAATTCTGTCCATGTGGATGTAGATGAAAGCAACTACCCACATGAATGCGAACAATGTGGTAAAAAATTCAAGATCAAGAGATATTTGAATAATCACTTGCAAAGACATGAGCAGCAACATTTGAAACGTATCTCGCAGATGGTTAAAACTGTTATGGATGATGATGGTGTTAAGAAAAAGCCTAAGCCTAAAAAACGAGGCCGGCCACGAAAAGAGATCGAGTTTATCAAATGTGAACCTGTATCAAGTACTGAGTCTGACACTGAAGAAGAGGAAGAGGAGGAAGAAGAAGAGGAGGAGGAAGAGGAAGAAGACAACTCTGATTCCGAGTAAATACTGGACTTCCAAAGTCTATCTACAAAAGCTTTTATGACTCCCACTTTATACCAGTAATCACTTTGTATTGGATGAAATATTGTCTATCATTAATTATGAAGAGTGGTTAGTCCTAATGCAGTCTAAGTCTCTGCAAACATTAACATGTGGAAGTGTTAAGTTTAAAACTAACGGAATATTAGAATAATATTGATCTTTAACAACACTAATTATATTTCAAAATATTATATATGGTACATTTATTATGTTCTATATTTTTTTAGGGGTAAGGGTAAATCTAGGGGTAGGTAGATTATTATGCCTGTTTATTTTTAATTATCTGTTCAAGTTTATTAGATTCGAAACTTAGCTATCTACTAAAACTTAAACTGGCACCTGAGTTTGATAGTAGTGTAATGTTTTAGTAATTTTAAAATTTTTTGGCATAGAAAGAAAGGTTATTGGAGTTGTATAAAAAGGAATAGTTTATAATTTTCTCTCTATCTCTATTTGGAGCATTAAGTCATAAGACTTATATTTTTCTAAACCTTGCAATATTGAAATCATATTTTAAAAAGTAACAGGCTTAACTTGTTGAGGACGGCGACTACATGTCTCTAAATTGCGAATCTAATACTAACTCAACAATATTAGGTGGTAAAGTCGAAGACATAAATATAAAGATATGTACGGAACACAAAACCCTTGCCATACCAATATGTGAAGATGATAAATATACTAACACAAACCAATTGTAGTATAAACTGGCAAGGGTAAGACGTATATGCAATATGTTAGAGAGTGTGAGCATGTTTTTGCCATGTGTGAACTACACACATTTTAGTTTTGTTTCATAATAAACGTATTTGTATGGAATGCTAATGCTTATTAGACGTTATCTGTTTTTACTTTGCTACCTACAACCAAATTTTCATGTATTAAACCAGTAACCATAATCTGCAAATTTTACAAAGTATTTATAATTATTACTAAGAGAAAATATTAAAAGTTAATGAAATTTTAAATATGGGTAAAATATATCACCATTAGTACTAGTGTACTATTAGTTTAAGCATTTAAATAAGGCTTTGAGGTACTTGGGATTTGTTTCTTGAATAAGCTTTTATGTGTATATGTATCTTTATTTTATTTAGGGTTGTCAATCACGGAAATAATTAAGTTTTATTTTTCTGTCTTTCATATAAAAATAATCTTACCAAATTCGTTACAAGTGTGTAACACTTTTTTTTTAATGTTGGCAATGATTATTTTTAGATATTGAAGATGGCAATTGACAGTCTATTGTGAGTTGCAAAATGGCTACCGACTATTTTATTTTGTTTCATAAAACATTAAAATACACTTAAATACAAAATGTTATTTTAATTTGCACAAATATCGAGAACGATTATCTAAAATAGGTCTAATACCGATTGAAACATTAAACGGTTAACATTAGTTATATATTTATGTAAAATATGATATAGGTTAAGCAAAGATAGTTTAAAAAATTTGATTATATTGAGTAGGTTTGCTTACTTAGGTGGCTGTATTTTGTGAACATCACAGATTAAAAATAATTCTTTGGGTTTTTTGAACGGGTGTTTGTGTTTTTTTTATAGATTTTATAGGGTAAAATAAACTAATTATGATTTTTTTTATAATGATGATGCCAATAAGGCATTAATTTTTTTTGTTCAATAAATGTCTGACATCAAACTAAATGACCTAACCCCAAAATAAGCAAGTTATGTGCTTGTGTTGTGGGTCTTAGTCAATTATACTATTATTGCATACTATTAAAACACTATTACACTTACATTAATTATATATATAAAGTTTCATAAACACCCAGGCCCAATAATACAGACATCTATGTTCATGTCGGGAATCAAAGCTCAGACTTTTCTATTTTCAAGTTTTGATATAATATGTCGATCCCCCGACCAACGAGGCGGTCATCATCAATGGTGCCCACTCTGCTTCGGATCCTAAAACATTTTTATTTATAATGAAATGAAAAAAACATAACAAAATAATTTAGTGGCGTCAAATCAATAGAACAAATAAAAAAATAGTAAAAGTGTTATTAATGAATATATTACTGGATTATAACTAATCATCTGTAGACATGTGATTAAATTAATTTGACACCACTGTACCGAAAGGCAGTAAAATAAAAAGTCTCTGATCACATGCACAAGACGGCCGAGGTGCTCCGAGCCGAGCCGAGCTCGACCAGCATGTGATCCAGGCTTTCGTGTTGATGGCCCGACGTGTGAATATTACCTTTCTGTTCGCTG
This sequence comes from Lasaia peninsularis, assembly GCA_018236625.1. Classification (NCBI taxonomy): domain Eukaryota; kingdom Metazoa; phylum Arthropoda; class Insecta; order Lepidoptera; family Riodinidae; genus Lasaia; species Lasaia peninsularis. Next base: position 10,926 of record DVZL01005221.1, read on the forward strand.
GAATCGAAAAGTGGCAATTTTATTTAGCGCAGCGGGAGAAATGTAGCTACGATCGAGAGTAGAAAAAGATTTTTAATGTTGCTTTTTTACTTTTTGCCTTCGTTGCTCTGGCCTTCATTACGAGAATATTAGTTTTATAATGCGAAGCAAAATAGGCATTATTAACCACTGTGTATTTCGTTTTAGTTTTAATTAAAATTAATTATTAAGTTATCAGACACATGCCAGAACTTTTATTTATAAATTGAGGGTAGTTATATGCCATAGATTTAGAGAAATTAAATATATAGATGTAATTTGTGAATTTTAATGTAAATATGCGCTTTTAATTATTGTTTGAATTATAAGATGTATAAGAATGTCCGACACGAGATGTGTTTAATTATATTATATGGGGGATAAGGTTAAAAAATACTGTAGGATTGTCACATAATATTTTTTTTCTAAAAGGAGAACAGGCGCATAGTATGGGCATGAAAAAATATTAAAGTAACACAAAAATAGTGGGAAATTTTTCCTTATATCGATTTCTGTTATTGCTTAAATAACTTCTTGATTAGTTACGTTTTAGTAATTAATGTGTAATGTTTCTTAAAATTCTGATACTTTAAGTTTCTTTAAATAAACTTTAATATCGCTTTTTTTATATTTTATTGAAGTGATATACATAACTTTGCTTTGGAATAATTTGAATGGATAACCAAAGGAATAGTCTGGGAGAGAATGACATAGAACAGGTATGTGTTAATATTATCGTAACTACACATGATACGGGACGAGCACACGGCTCTCATGATGGTAAGAGACTGATATGCAAGTCTTTTCTTTAAATAAAGATCTAACAGTAGAAAATGTGTAGTTGTTAAAATAAGCTTTGTTGCGTTTTATTTAATAAAGTAACTGGAAACATCTACCCGCTTATTTTCAATTGACCGTTTAGACTAGAAGCGGCAGACATTTAATTTTACGAATATCTAATTTACCGCTTACTTTCGCTAAACAGTTGATGTTCATTGGAACCAAGTTCCTTATCGCGCGTTGTGAAAGGGGGCTAGACGGAAAAAAATCTCACGAAAAAATTTGGAACGACACTTTCTGCTATAGTAATTCGACGACGACATACACCCACAGTTTATTATTTTATTTATTTTATCGATTATTTTTTAATTTATCAATTGATTAATGAAGGAATTGTAATAAAAATATAATCGTAAACTTCGTTTCATCTAGCGGAGCTAGTGTGTATCTTTTTGACAGTTAAAAGATACGAACTCCGAGCCTGAATTTTCATATATTCACTATAAAATGGC
>DVZL01005222.1:0-12234 GCA_018236625.1 Lasaia peninsularis
GTTATCTAGGTCTTAGTTATGACATTCAAAAAAAAATTATGATAAGTATACTTATTTTGACACCTGAAAAAATGTCACTTATGTATTAATAGCATTATTATTAATAGCAATAGACTACCTTTGATTCTTTTTTTCTTTACGTTTGAAAAAATGACTTCTACTGATCACTGTGAACTTGACTTTATGAGTAATTTGATTGGGTAATGGGTTCGCAGATGACGACGAAACCCTCTATTCTTAACGCGAACGTACTATAGCCTTAATGGAAGGCCTTTTTTGTGCGTAGATTTACATATCCATCTTCACGCTAGATTTTCCGCTGTATAGACAGAGAGTATGATTGCTAGTTGTCACAATCCCTACATACTTGCCTAGTTTCCTCCACATTCATCACTCTTCATATAAATACGGTTTTGGAGACTCTTGATACCTTCGGATAGTACACGACTAATTTGAAATGTGTGTAGATTTGGAAAGTTTAAAAGGAATGTTGGATATGTTTAGTGGTTGCAGGACAATCGGCACACGAGCTATGAGGCAGAGGACGCGAGAGGTCGGGCAAGGGGTGGAGTATACTACTCTCCACCTGGAACATCTTACACCATCGTGGAGCGGCCGGCCTCTTCTCATGGCCATCATGCTTCATACTCTCAACATCACTACCAGGGGAAGCTGTCCCGGACGCCATATCTTGGATCTACCACGATAACTAACAATGCAGGTGAGCGTACTCATCAATTTTAAATGAACTTGTCTCAGATATGAGGCAGAAGAAAGAGTCAGATATAATAAATAAATTATCGAATTCAAGCCTCGCGGTTAGGTATTAACGAGGTGGTCAGTTTTGATAATAATGACTACCATTTTGATACTAATTACTACGACTTTTTACCACTATTTTGATACCAATAATTACTACAATTTTGATAATAATTACTACAATTTCATAACATTAATTCCCAATCTCGTAGTTTTAAGGCTTGTTTGCGCACCACGGTAAGAAAACCGACATATTTACATCTAAACAACTAGTCTCACCCTAGCAATAAAGATTGTAGCAAAAATTACGCGCTGTTAATAACTTATAAGTCTAGGTATTGACGTCGCAATCATGCGTAAAAAAATTCTATATTCAAACATTTAAATGTAAAAGGAGTAGAAAAGCTTAGACAAAAATATTAGTTTTAATCATGGACGTAATAATCATATTACGTCCATGGTTTTAATATTACTAGAGATGACATCAGTTATTGAGAATGACATCATATTATGATTAAAATATTTGATTAAATTCAAATTAATATTTATTTATTATAAAAATATTTGTACGAAATATTTTAATATTGAGACGAATATTCTTGTTCTCTAACTTCGCAAAGAGATCTCAAAATTGCTTGTTCGTTATATTCATTAATGAATGTGTTTGGAACAGCAATAAGCCCTAACGGTACATTTAATAAATAGTCTATTCACATAACAGCTATGACGACCAAAAACCTTAGAAGAAAACTATTGTATACGAGATATTATATTCTATTAAGGCGGTATACTTTAGTACGAAAAAATTTTTCAACTATTTAAGAATAGTTGAATTACAAATTAATATTCAATGTACAGAATTACCTCTTTTACAGTTATATAAATAGACTAACTGTGCCCGCGACTTCGTCCGCGTTTTTGTTTAATTGGTTTATTTTACACATTTCTAAAACAAAATTCTATAACAAAATTAGTTTAAGTTCCTTATTACATCAGCTGTCTACCAATGAAAGTCCCGTAAAAAATTATCTAGCCGTTTCAGAGATTAGTGGTTACAGCTAGTTTAAATATAAAAAAAAAAATAGTAAAGCTCTTAAACTAGGTACTTAGTTTCTGGTGTAATTTCGCAGCGACTCGTTTTAAATGTCTAATATCTACTACCTTATCTATTAGTGCTGCCATTACTCCGTTAACTGTCGTAGACGTCGGCTTATAATTTTGAAGGCTAAAGACTTTGGTAATTTGGTTAACGAGGCTGAGTAGCTTTAAGTAAATGGTATTAAATTAAATAAATATCGTCACGCCCATGCCCCCGAAATAGTAGGCGGAGGTGCATATTAGGTCCTTTATGCGTACAAATCCGGGCCTCACCGGGATTAAGCTTAAGTTTGAACCTGGACTACCTATTAAGTTACTCATTGCATACTTTATGCTAACTTAATAGAAATAAGCAGATAATGTTATATAAATTAGTTGACTTTTAAACAGCAGAATTTTTCCGACTGATTATACTTTTTGCGTAAATATATACTCTCTTTTTGATGTAGTTGGTTAAAGAGTAGCCTAGGGGTTTTTCTCATGTGTAAGCTATGTTGCTGTTAAGTTTCATCTGAATCTGTCCAGTATTCACAAATCATGATTATTTGAAATAGGTTTGTTATAAAAAATACATAAATATTACATAGTACGGTATGAAGTTCGCCATGATTTTTTTATATTTACTTATCTGAAAAAATACACGTCATCGATATACACCTAAGATCATACTGGTGCGGTAGCAAATGGCAGCTACTATCCAAAGCTTCTTTAGCAAGTTGCCGGTTAACAGACAGGCTAGTTTACTGCCGGAACACGACTTTGGCGAGCATTAATGAGTAGTGATGATAACCCGGATAAGTGGCGGCATATGTATGTTTTAAAGTACTGCTAGTGTCAATAGCTCTCCATTAATACAAACACAATAATTATCGGAGTCGGAGGATTGGACCTGGTTTACCTTCTAGGATGTAGAAATCAGACGACAGTTACTCTGTAGAAAAAGTGGCGTCCAATATTTTTTATTATTAATACAATTTTTTTTGTTGTCTAGGAGCGGGTAGTTTGCGGAACAGTACGAACCACTTGAGTGCGGCGAATGGAAAGAAGCGTCCGATCTCGCCAGAGCAGGTGCTGCGGTTGTTCGGGCAGGGCGGCGCGGCGGCCCTGGGGGCGGCGCTCCCGCCGTCACAGCCGCCCGCACCGCTAGCCGCACCGCTCGCCGCGCGCCGACACTCCCCCGCCAGCAGCCCCAGCAGCACCACACACCATGTATGTGCTATAAATAAGCAATAATAATCTACGTGTAGACAAATAAATGAAGTTGAATTGTCTGTATGTAATATTAAAATAACCGCTTTTTACTAAATGTATATGTATGTTTACAAGAGTACATATACCAAGACGGTATTTTTTTGAATTTTTATATGCCTGTCTGTCCATTAATCTGTCTGTTTGTTCCGGCGAATCTCTGAAACGGCTGTACCGATTTTGACTTTGATTACAGGCAGACTGCTGATACAATAAGAAGTAGGTTTAGGCTACTTATATTTCGTTAAATTCACACGCGGGCAAGCTATTCTATACAGCTAGTCTATATAGATAAAAATATTATGAAAAGAAAAGATTTGAAGTTGGTTTATATTTAATAAGCTCCGAAACTACTAGACCGATGTGAATAATTCTTTTATCAGCTTCTGCTGATATTATCTTAGATGAACTGCTTTTTACCGCATGAAAATGCTTCATTCCCGCGGATAATAAAATAACGGACGGTAAGAATTATCCTTCCGTATGTGAATGGGCCGGTCCCAGGATGTGCCGTGCTATCACTAAAAACTGGCGTGAATTAGCAGATTTGCTGTTTTGTCTGTATGCGAGTACTAGAAGCCCGATCTCCCTCTCATAAACTAATTGCACTTAGGAATCATCAAAAAAAGAGCATACTTATTCCTAAAATTCGGCATTGTATCTGTGATACTCCCGGTATTGCGGATGTTCGTAGGCAGCGGTGGTCTTATCATCACCATCAGGCTTGCCCGTTTCACTCCTCTTCTATTAAATAAGTAATAGGGATAGTGTTTCGTGATGGAAATAATAAGCGTCTTCAAGGAGTAGGATTTGAAAGCACGGTAAAGAAACATACTCCTTGTACACTTCTATCTTCAATCTCTTTTCAGTTAATCTTGGATCCTCTCCCAACAATCTCTGACTAGAAGGTCATAAAGATTTGCTCGTATTCATTCACTTTAGATGAACATTCTACAAAACGCCTGTCTATAGGTAGATACATTTTGGTTTTTTTAGATAACTGTTTTTAATAGTCAATTGTAAAATACCTCCCTGTCGAAGTTAGTTTTCGAGATTTATTGATGAAATGTTATCGTTTTCATTCTTATTTATTATATAACTACGTAATGATACTTAAATAGATATCAAAATAAATATAATATTCACCACAATACAGTCGTATATGTTCATCAAACAAATGCCAGCCTCCGTTGAGAATCGAACCGGAGCCTGGGGTATTGGAGTGTACGCTAACCCCTCGACCAGAGAGGCGGTTAAATTAAAGTGGATCAATGGGTTCATTAATATAAACCTAGTATTGATTAGACGCTACGTATTCTTGTACAATGGCAAAATTATTATTGTCTAAAAATAGCCCGACATGTGAAGTGGGGCGCTCGTCAAAAGGGTTGTCATAGGTGTAAATAATTCTGCGACGAAACAGCCGCAGTCGATATTACTACAATATTCATAGCCCCGGCGACCAACGTTTAGGCCGCTGGGTAATACATACACCCTGTATTTCTTGTACATCACGATCTTATATTTGGAAGAATAGACAGATTGCGTGTTTCGTTGTATAATAAATGAACTAAAAATATTGATGCTAGGTCCCAGGATGTTATAGGTGGCAAATCAGTCGCCATAGAGGGCACAAATCCTAGTCCAGGCAGTTATTCAGATAGTGTAAAAAAATCAAAAATAAAAACCTACCCGGGAATTGAACCTCGTGCTTTTTGAAATTCTGCTCTTTGAAAATGTAACAATGTTATTAAAATAATTCATGCGGGCGAAACCGCGGGCGGTAAGCCAGTAACTATTTGTAATTTAATCTATACAAATACATAAAATTGGAGTGTCTGTATGTAATATTAAAATAACCGCTTTTTACTAAGTGCATATGTTTATTTTTATAAGGAATATCAAAACAACATTTTTTAGAATTTTTGTTTGTTTGACGACTGAACTGATTTAGATGAAACTTTCACTGACAGACAGCTAATGTAATAAGCTTAAGCTACTACTATTTTAGAAATGTATAGAATAAATCAATTAAATAAAAACGCGGACAAAGTCGCGGGCACAGCCAGTGTTAAAATAAAACACCGTTTTTCTTGACTGATTTTTGTTAACAAATACTTTTGCGTGGATCTCATGAAGCCATTGGTAATATTGGATGATATACAATAACACTAAAACCCGAATTGCGGAAACCTTATATATCGTTATTTAAAGTTTACACAATATTTTATGAAAACTTGGGCGCGAAGTGAAAATACCGGGAAACCGACGCCTGGTACTGTCAACATAAATATTCAAGCCAGGTGTTTTATGTGCTTTCCTAATACCGCAAATAGATATTTATTTAAAGTGAAACACACAAATATTTCACTCATATTTGGTTGTATATACAGCTTTAACTCCAAAACCATTTTTGTCAGACTAATGTCATATAAATATTATGGCAATTGGTTGAGTAAGTTTTGATATATAAAAACAAAGAAGCTTGGATGGATTACGTATCATTTTGCAATCGAATGACAGTTTTTTTTATGATATTGGAAGGCTAACAAGCAGACGGATTACCTGAGGATAAGAAATACACGTTGCCTAAAGACACCAAAGGTGGAAATGGTGCATTGCCAACCTGAGGCTGGGATGGTAAGCCTCTTGCTTGAGTCAATTTACCGGCTACCCTACTCTCCAAAGCAGAACACGACAATGACGCGCACTGACGCTATTGTGGCGGGAATAGTTAAGATGGTACTAATCCGGGCGAGAAACGGTATATTTTTGAAGTAAAAATATACCGTTGTTGTAAGAGTAACACCAAACACCCACTGTTTCTCTTCTTTGAGCGTGAAAGAGATTGTATGAAACTGGAATAGAGACTGACGAACAATTTCGAGACGAACACCAAACTCTTTTGGAGAAATATGGAGAAGTCTCGGGTTGTTTGTTAGCGGCTCACAGAACGAATAGAATTAAGGTCAAGATTTATTCTAAGGTTGTTGATACTTGGTATTTAACACTGTGATGTGATGTTTCTGTTCGTGTATTCATTTTTTTTTCTGTTAGTGTATACATTTTAACAAATATAATATAAGCAAGAATTGCATGTCTAAAAATATTATATATATAAATATACCATACCCTAAGAAATATGAGGGATCAAGTCAAATTTTTCGTAAACTGTGATTTTAAAGATTGAAGATTATAAATGATATTCTCTACCGGTTAACGTTATAATGAGAAATCTCCTAAATTTCACAGTCATAACTTAAATAATAAGCATATCATTTGAAAAAAAGCTACCGTGTAGAAATCCTGAATATTTAAACATAATTTACCATTAAACTACTTCTTTGAATTGTGCCCTAATATATTAGTAGGGGTGCAACATCCCAAAATGGAATATAAATAATGTATATACATATAAAATGTAAGTCAGTTTTAACAATTTTTCAGCGTTGACAGTATTTTTTTTAACAAATTTAAAAATCTAATAATGAATCAATTTATAAAAATTAAATAGGAAAGTCTTCTCATTTTTTATAGAAAAAGAGGCAAACGAGCAAATATTTCACCTGATGGTAAGTGATTACCGCCGCCCACGGACAACCGCAATACAATTGGGTTGTCGACCTTTAAGAAATGAGCACGCTCTCTTGTTGAAGGTAATTAAGTCGTATAAACCGAGTAGGTGGTTAAATCTGGGAGCGAACATCCTCATCTAGGCGTAAAATATCTCGTGTTGGTCCGGGTCCTCTGTATAGAATAAAACATTTGATTTCCTACCAGGCCGCTAGTTAAAGGCGAGCTTAGGTTAACTAGGTTATTACCATGGTCACCGATGGTAGTTTGCTGTCCAGAAACTCACCTGGGTTGGGATCGACCGCCTTACCTATTCCTGCCGCCATAATTACTTGGTCATACTTCTGTCCCACCCGGGTGTACCCTAGACGTGAATATAACCACGTTTGTGTCATAAAATCTGACGAACCGTGCGCTTATTCGCTCTCTACTGCCATAAATAAAATCTATTGTATTCTTTGAGTCGAGTTTGTACATGCGTAGTTATTACGACATTGTAGAGTGGACTCGGAAAATTAGTTTTTAGTTCGCCGTGAACAGTCGGTTGGTAGTATTGGAAATAGAAACATGTCATTGAAATACTATCCATAAATATATTAAATACAATTTGAAAGATACATTTTAATTAATATTTTTAACTGCTAAAAGTACGATTGTTTTAATTAAATATATATGTGTTAAAATATAAAAAATATGTTTTATAATAAACAAAACTAGCTGACCTTGCGAAAATCGTCCCACCCGGAACAATATATTATGTGATTTTTTTCTAATGTTTGGTGTTGCTTAATGGTTATTATCATATTCCGGATACTGATAATTCAAAAACACAAAAAAATATGTTTGCCACACCGCTGTTGGCTAACAATAATATATATATATATATATATATACCTACACATAATTATTGTTTAATATTATCTTTATAATTTAAAAAACAATTTCAGAACGAGTAATTTAAAACTGTGGATAAGATTAAAAAAAAGATTAATTAAATTTTTTTAAGATTATTGTGTTTTTTGATAATCTTTGTCCAAGGTAGGATAATAATTATTAAAACTGAAATAAAAAATGACAAGGTAAAGACCGGGCGGTATGAAGTTTCTCCGTGCTGACTACAACTTAATAAAGTTGTTTTTTTTTTCAATGTCTTAAAATCTCAGTGAATTTATTCTTTGAATTCTTTTAATATTCAATACAAAAAGTAATATTCTTTTCTGAAGTATTAATGCTATTGCTGTAGTTTTAAATAATTAGAATTAACATTATAATCTAGGTTAAATAAGTGTTGCCAGTAAATAATTTTAACGGGCTTTTAGAAAATAGTTCGACAATTATAAATGTTATAATAAGTTTGCGTGATGTGTCGAAGTATTGAAGGTTGTTATAAGTTATTTGGTGACTATACATTTTCAAATTGGATTTCACGCGGTATAATGAGGTAAATTAGTTATTTATTTAATATACTAGTTATTTATTTAATATACTGATGTTAAAATATGCTTTTCATAGTTGCGTACCCAAACGGTAAAATTAAGAGTCATAATTATGTGTCTGTAAAATCCTTAGATAACATGTTTTTATTACATATGACTTTTTATGGGATAAAATACATACTACATACATACATACACACGGCTTTCCTGACGTCAAGAGTCTACCGTGGTCTATAAACACCATAATGTTGTAGGTGCTTACCTATACCTGTTAGATGAGCTGAAGGCCTAACGTGCAAGTCGACCGATGACATACAAGCCTCACCCTCTAGACCGGCACACGACAAAATCGTTACGGTGGCAGGAATAGGCAGGGGCAAGTTGCTGATCACAATACTCAACTACCAGTGGTCTTGTTGGAAATGACCCAGTTAACCAGAGTTTATCCTTTAGAGCTAGGGACGTGATATTGTATTTTTTAATAAGTATACTTGCGACTTACGAAAGCAGAAAGACAGAAATACAGAAAGACAGAAATGCAGAAAGACAGAAAGAAAGACAAACAGACAAAAAATCTAAAAAAGATTATTTTTGGCATACGTACCCTTGTAAGCATATTATGCTCTAAATAAAAAGCGGTTATTTTAATATCAAATACAGACACTCCAATTTTGTTGATTTGTAAAGATTCAGATTTCAGAACTCTTCTTATTAATTGAGGTAACAATTTATGTGAATTGCATTATAAGGGGCACCTAGGTTTTGGTATGCAGCCAGCAAACACGTAATTGACTTCATTTTATCTTAATGTAGCTGAGAGACTCAGGTGGGTTCCGTGCCAAGATTTACTTTTGTTCGAAGATAATCCTTTGCATCATAAATATAGTGGACGATCCTGCAGATAATATATTGGTGACGTTTCCTGGGGTTTGGTTTGTTCGTACGAGATATCTTATATATTTTTATACCTGTATTTGCTATATTTATATAAATTTTACTCTATTACTATAGAATCAAGAGTCTCCGCAAACGGCGTGTATGCATGAAGAGATTGATAAATGTGGAGGAACCTAGGCAGGTGTGTAGGGATCGTTACGTTTGGCACTCGATAGTCTCTGCCTACTCCGCAGGGGACCTGGCGTGAAGCTATAATTTACTATAAAATACAATGAAAATAAAATGTTCTTAAAATTATATGCAATCACATGTAGCATAGAAATAGAGAAAAAGATAAAAAAAAGATATAATTAAATTGGTGACAAATAAAACAACATTACAAAATATCATTGATTGAAGGTACCTTTTGATGTATTGGAAAAGACTGAGAAACTATCATGATCATGACTCATCAACTAAGTTGATGTAATAAGGTTTGAGAATAAACTTATTCAAGTGTTTTTATATAGACATTAGACAAGATTATGATACTGAAATATTGTTGTACTGAAAAAGTTTTTGTTTTAGTTGTATGATGTAACAGAAAACAAGTCCCACAGTTTTAGAAAAAGAACAACAAAGTGCTACCAATCTGACAGAATGCGCAGTTAGTCGAGCAGATAGATACCCGCCTAAAGCTACCACGACGTTCGGGTTTGATTCCCAACGGGGACATACATTCGTGTGTTGAACATAGATGTTTGTATTTCCGGGTTTGGGTGTTTATTAAATTTATTCTTGTATCTATATAAGTATTTCTATATATTAGTATTGTTGACTAACACCCATAATAAGAGCATATCTTTTGTTTACTTTGGTGTTAGATCAACCCAAATATTATCAAAGGATATTATTAATTCACCTGAGGGAGCTACATCACACATTCTACAACCTAATAATAACTTGAATTACTATATTACCATCAGCAGGTGATGGTGTCTTCTAACGCATTTACCTTGGGGAATTTGAAAAGTTATTTGGGTTGATACCTGCCATTGAATTTCACTTTAGGACATCATGACAGCTTAAATTTCCACGCCTACCACCTTGATGCGTAGTGCTCCTCAACCGTGCGTCCTAAGGCATTTTTGCCTCGTACAACACCTATGTGGAACGAATTACCAGCGGCGGTATTTCCAAACGGATACGACTTAGGAACCTTTAAGACAAAAGCATACTCATTCCTATTAGGTCGGCAACGCATCTGTGATACTTCTGGTGTTGCGGGTGTTCGTGGGCGGCGGTGATCACTTACCATCAGGTGACCAACATGCCCGTTTGCCTCGTCTTATATATGTAAAAAAAACATTCCGACGCTAACAAATGTATTATCTACTATACCACATGAACGTGAAGGTCTTGGGGAGCCAATATTTTATCTGAGTCGTAAAAACACGTTAACCGGGAAGTTCCCAGTCTCATAAACTTCCGACGTGAACTATCGACTCGGTAACTATTTACCAAGAACTCCCATTATTCTCTATCTAGTTAGAAATCGCACTCTTTCTGAGATAGACAGTGACTTTGCAGTTATTTGACCGAAATTATTTTGTGCCTGCGGGCTGCGACTTTATTCGCGTGTTTATTTCATTAATTAGTTTTATAGATTTCTAAAATAAAATTCTAAAAATAATTAAATTATGAGATAAATGCTATTTTACTTTTCTAAAAAATATTTTTTTCCAACTTCATTATTCTAATTTTAGCATCCATCTTATTGTTTTGTTCGCTTAAAATAAAATTCAAGTCCTTCGGTTTACAGAACATAATACCGAATTGATTAATAATTCATTAATAAAATCGATTTGTGTATCAAAATTAGTTTGGTCATGAAGAGAGTTTTTATGTAATCTATAATGTTATACATTTATGTTCTCTATACTTTCATATATATAATCACGCCCGATGCCTTGCAGAGTAGGCAGAGAGTATCGAGTGCTAAGTGTCAAGTTTCGATCGTCGATCCGGAAGGTCGGGTAGCCGGTAGAGTTGCACATAGGGTCTAACAGCCCGACCACAGGACAGCATCGCAGCCAACAACGTCTACGGTATCTATAGACCACCGTTGTCTCTTATCATCAGGAGACCCGTGTGCTCGTTCGCTGTTTTATTCCATAAAAAATACTTGACTTTCTTTGCATTACTCTTCATACAAACACGCGAGTGTTGAAGACTTGACACCACCCTCGCCGCCCTTGATGGATATCCGCCGGTGATAATCCATCAAGTGCGAGTCATACTCGCGCACGAAGGGTTCCGTTCCATTTCCAATATGTATAAAACAACAAAAAATAACGTTTTACCGTTCACTCTCTCTGGAGCGTGGAGCACTCTTTATTTTCTTCTCTTTTTAGTATTTGTTGTTATAGCGGCAACAGAAATACATAAACCCGAAAACTCTAATGCTACTTTATTATTATAAGCCCGAAAGTTTGTATGTGTGTGTGTTTGTGAGTGCTACGATCTCTTTTACGAAATTGTACAGTAGTACTTAATAAAAACAAAGGCTACTTTTTAAACAACTACAACAAAAAGAGGGCGTAATTTAAGGGATAAGTTGACAAAAAACGTGAGCAAAGCCACGGGTGAAAAGCTAGTAAAAATAAGCAGGGAGTCGAAAAAAACTTAATTTTCGAAGGACCAAATTTCTCTGTTTCCAGGAATATTTTAAGTTAACTCATTCTCCACGTGGATCTTATTAAACTTGTCGTTTTATCACTTTTATAAATACAAACCTTCGTTGTAAGCCCTTCGTTACTAAAAATGTCATTCTTTTCGCTCGTAATATCTAATAGAATAAGAAGCTAGGTCTGCGAAGAGCTTTGTATTTCCAGGGATTATTGTGTCTTTGTATACTTTGTTCCGCCATAATAGCATTCTAAGCAAAATTTCATTTCCAAATATAATAAAAGCAGTAATTTGTTGCTACGAACCCTTCCAAATGGTTGCGTATAATAAATTCTGGTAGACTAAGTTTTCAAAATTAAATTTTAGGAGTTTTCACAGGAGGTTTCACTCACCGAGTATTTTCCAACTGAAATATTATTTGTTTAGAAAAGTTATTTACTTAGACGACATAACGTTAGTATTTGTAGCCGCCTCTGTGCTCGAGGTCCCGGGTTCGATTTCCTGATAGGACTTGTTCTTAAAAGTTCTTTTGGTTTATCGGTAAAACATAACAGGC
>DVZL01005223.1:0-12233 GCA_018236625.1 Lasaia peninsularis
GAAAAGTTGCCCGACCCGGGAATTGAACCCGGGAACCCACGTGGCTAACGGTCTTAACAAGCGACACCTGTAGCGTTACACCACAGAGGCGATAATATACACTCTGTTTATATAAGAAAAAACAAAACCAATCTTGATGTGCCTGTTGTTCGTCTCTATGAAATAGATATTTCCTTCATGAATCAATGTATACGTTTTTAAAATAAACTTTCAGATCACATAAAATATGAAATGTAAAAAAAAATGTTTTAAATCTAAATTATATAAAAAAGTATAACGACTTTCTTTCGCTGGATTTTCTCAGTGAGTGGCCACGTTCCGATCCGGTGGTAACTTTTAGAATTATTATAAGGCCGCGTCATAAAAACCATTAATAAGATAGATATATGTGAAATATAATATTTTCTATTATATATTATGATCTACTACAAATCTATTCAGTAAAAAATAATGTTCGTATTTTGTTCATGTTGCTTGTTAATTTTTACTAATTATGATTTAAAAAAAAAATAAACGGTCTATTGTTTATTAATCAAAGTAAATTAATCGCCTATGTGAAAAGAAATATTTTCCATTATATCCTATTGAATGGGTTTTAAAAATGGAAAAATACAGACTGTAGCAAATTAGCTGAGTAATTGGTAACTTACGGAAAGGTGATAAATGAACGGGACGTAATTAATAGGTGTTTAGCTTCGTGACATTTTGCGTAACAAACTCTCAGCTGCCAATGAAAGAATAGATTAATGTCATCTAGGCAGTACTTGGCAGCGCTGATACTCTTCAATCAGCAATCACAATAAGCCATTGCCAGATTTAAATACTATAATCTAAATTACTCATAATATAGTGCAAAGGTTGCTTCAGAAGTCTTATTATGACATATGGTTACAAATATATATTTTTTATGGGATAAGACGGGTAACAAGCTCACGGCTCTCATGATGATAAGAGACTACCGAAGCCTATAACCACCATAGATGTTGTACGTCCGTTACTTTCCTGTGGTCGGATTGGTAGTCTACCAGCTACCCTACCCTCTGGACCGGAACACGACAAAGCCATTATGAGTAGGAATTGGTAGGGCGATGAATCCCTACCCGGGCTAGTTGCTGCAAATCACTCTACCAGAAACTAGATGGTACAGACTCTTTCTGCTAATACGTTTTATATTATACAGACAAATACAATGGCTTGCTAGCAAAACACAGTAATTGTATCTTATAAGTACATAGCATTAGCCATGAAAAAGCAATGTCAGTTTGCAAATTCTCTGCCCAGAGATATACTTTTGAACTTAATAGGTTAAATGAGTGCTAAAAAGATTGCTGAGCAGCGACTTGTCGGGGTTGGGATCCAAGGTCTTGTCTATTCTTGCAACCATACTGACGTCTTCCTATCCGGAGGACAGGGTAGCAAGTAAATTTGCACATTAGGCTCAATATCTCAACCACCAAACATTGACGCACCTACAATGTCTATGGTGTCTATTAGCAACGGTTGTGTTTTACAATCAGGCCGAGTGCTTGTTCCATCTTATCCCAAAAAAAAATCTCAAAATTAGCTTACATAATAGATACAATAGAAAACATCTGGCCACATCGAAGGTATCAAATAGGATTAATTAAATGTCTAGTCGCTGAAAATAGCCAGTGTTGTCAGTATCAGTCAATCAGCAGTCAAAACATCGCGGTATAGCGACAGCGACATCTAGTAGATTCAGCGTTCCTAGAACCCGTCTTGGGCAAACACGCCACAGGATATTTATGATAGCTGGAGACGGAATTGCATTAACTTTGATACACAATGCGTTCATTTGTAATATTATTGTATTGGAGACGGTTTTAACACCTACTTGAAGTATACTACACTGAACCAAAATTAGAATGTTATAGTTGTCCATATATAACCATACCTGACGTGACCACTGACCATACGTCCCGCTTTGGGACCGTCCGTTTTTCCTGGTATTTTGTAACCCCCTCCTCCCCTTTGGTGATTCATGGTGAGGTTACAAGCATATTCACACCCCCCCTGTATCATGTGTATTTTTTGTCGATTAATGAAACTACACTTTCCACACTAGGCAGTTTTTCGGTTGAGTATCACCACATACCTACAGTCTTTTCTGCTATGCACGCTACAATTGTCACACGTATTTTCGCGAGATTTTGTAAACTTATTTTATATGATTGGATTTCCACAAAGTTACGCCTGATTCTACCAATTATTTTCAGCGTAATTGAAAGCGAATTGATTCGACTTTTGTATCTACCACGGGATTGCTCGTGTGTTTAATTGCTTTTAGGGTCTTGAGGGGTTATAAGATCAGAGCAACATTGAAGCTAATTATGTAAATTGGCCTATTGGGGCTTTTGAGTATCATTTGTAGTGAGTCACGCGTGGGCCGCATTCTCATCTCGTGCTTGTGACGTGTGTCGATCGGCTTGTTAATGAGGTATCCTCGCAATGTTGACATCCAGTGCTGATCAAAGCGTATCGCGCCACTGTTAATTTGTTGGGCCGAGCTGCGTTTCATGTTTTATTGCCTATTTGTAAGCAAACCTGAATGTGTCTGAAGATGTACTTGATTTCCTGGAAGTGTGCTTAGCTCTTATTGTTATGACAAAGTGATGATTATTCAGTGGAATACTGAATGTCTAAAATGGGAATTCATGCGCCAAAGACTCTAACAACAAGGTTTTTTAAATGGTTTCTTATAATAAAATGCATATTGCCTTATTGTTGTATAAAAATTAACATGATATTTATTTATAGTTTTCATGTTAAACAAAATATGATGGTCGTTGGTGTGATTAGGGTACTGTAGAAAATAGAAATGGAGGATTATTCACATCTAGGAGTGTAACTTGGGTCTTAATATCGATATAATCGATTTTTTGAAAAGATACTATAAAAAAAACAGCTTTAAAGCGTTGGGACTATGTTCCCACGAGGTCCACACACACCGAGTGAGATGGAAGCAGGAATAAAAACCGGTCAAATGCGAGTCGGAATCGCAAACGAAAAGTTCTGTATCATTATCTATGAAAATAACAAAAAATACGTTTATGGTGTAGGAGCATCCTTTATATGTTTAGTTTATTCTGTTTTTAGTATTTTTTATTGTAGCGGCCACAGTGGTACATAATTATTGAAGATTTCACATAATTAGTTATCACAGTTCACGAGACGGAGCCTGGTGACAGACAGACAGACAGACAGACAGACAGACGGAAAGCGGAGTCTTAGTAATAGGGTCCCATTTTTTACTCTTTATGTCGAAACCTTAAAAAGGATCTATGCTGAAACTTTCAAGTTTTCAATAAGGCCGAATAGCAGCATCCTTTTCTTTAACTAGCTTTGGTAGATGTTAATTAAATGTAGTAAGAGTAATAAAACTACTAATAAAAGTGATATTTAATATAAACTTTTTCAATATCCCTAAACTATTCGTTGGTAGAGGCTTATAAAACTTTTTAAACTATGAAAGTGGTCCGTGACTGCAAAAAGTTTAAGAACCCTGTAGGTAAAAGAAAAACTAGGTTACGAATTATTGTATGTTAAAAATATGCACGTAGTAATAAAGCTAAGGAGTTAATTTAAAGCGGTAACCTCTAGAATAGTGGCTACCACATTAATGCCTCTAGTTTTTCAACCTGTAGGTCGCGACCCCTACGGGGAACGCTAAATCTTACTTGGAGCATCGCCGATTTTAAGGAAAAGGCAAAGTTATTTATTAAGTTCTATATATATGTATAACTTTCTACGAACAAGGTGATCGCTAGAATTCTTTAACTAGTAAAGAGGTCACGACATTAAAAAGACTGAAAAACACTGCTCCAGAATCACTGGATATATTTAAAAAAAGATTTTCAGATGATAGAGCCATATTTTTAAAAACTGTGTAAAATTTCAAGTTATATTACATACCTGCTTATAAATAACTTATCGATGTGTAATATTAGTAAATTGTACAAGATCAACAAAATGGAAGACAATTGAATGTTGTTATGAATTCATTTAATTTGTTGATACTTGGTCGGGTCCTGCCGCGAGCTCGAGTAAATCAAACGCGTCTCGGGGAGCCGCGGGACACATGTTGCTGCTCGGTAGGGCTGCTATCTGCAGTTATGCGTCAAATTTCGGTGGTCCCAGTACACCGTACTGCTGTTAGAGCCAGTGCCTTGGCTGTTGCTCAGGAGACTAATATTAACAATTCGGCCTGTAATAATTAATGTTTATTTTTCCGTTGGAGTTCCCGAGTTGGTCCGGGTTCTCTATGTAGAATAGACCATCTGCCTTCCTCCCAGGCAGCTTGTAAGAGGCGAGCATAGGTTAACTGGGTTACTATCTACATGACCACTGGTGGTAGAGTGTTGTGCAGCAACTCGCCCGGGTAGGGATCCACCGCCTTACCTTTTCCTGCCGCCATAATAACATTGTCGTGTTTTTTATCCGCAGAGTAGGGTAGCCGGTAGACTTGCACATACGATCTAACAGCCCAACCATACACAGTGACACTTCTACAACATCTATGGTGTATAAAGGCCATTGTTGTCTCTTGCCAACAAGAGACACGTGTGTCTGTCTTATCGCATAAAAAAAGTGTTTCTATAAAAAAAGGTCTGTGACAACCCTAATTGTGCAACAAGAGCGGCGCCCGCGCATCTAGATTTATTACGGTCAATCAATGCGGATTTATCGCCGAGGAAACGTTCTCTCTCCTTTTGTTACGGGTAATAATAGAAACCACTTATAATTGGCTACCACCTGAGCTACTGATATTGTTAAAACACGATATAACCGTCTTTATGAGCGTAATGAGATCCTTTGATACTTATTTTATAGCTGTTCGTTGCTAAATACAGATAACGTCTAACAAGTTTATTATTGACTGATCAAAGCCCTGAATTTTTCCCTTATTGCGTAAAAACACACCTAATTTTATATAGTCTCTTAAAAATAGCTTGTTGTTATTTTGATATAATATAAACTATACCACTGTAAAATTTCATTAAAATCCATTCAGTAGTTTTTTCGTGTAACAAGTAGAGTAACAAACTAGCTCTCCGCCCGCGGCTTCGCCCGCGTTTATCAAAGCGTAAAATATAAAAAAGGTTACTATATGATTAATTGCTCCTCTTTCAATCGCTTGTAAGGTCTATGTGTAATAAAATATTTTCCATTCTATTCTACTGAGACAAATCTATTCAGTAAAAATATGAGATCTCATTTTTTTTAAATTTCATATTTTTATCATGTTTTTTTTACTAAGTGCTAGACTTATGATTTTTAAATGTCTCTTGTTACTTACAATGCGTTTGTATACCACCGTTTTGAACGTTTCCAAATAATCTATTCTAATCGGTTATATAAAATATTTATTAGAAAATATATAAAAAATATCTTAATTAAAGCATGCATAAACTAATAATAATAAGCGCCTGTCAAACTGCTTAAGGGGTTTTGCAGGAGATAGTAATAATTATGGTGATTGTTGTATTTATTAATAAATAAATATTTGTTACTACACCCGCGTATTAAAATTATTTAGTTCTATCGCGGGGACCTGTTTAGATACGAGATAAAAGTAGCATATAATATTCTCAAACCTCCAAACTATCTCCAAACACAAATAGTGTAATAAACATCGCTTCGTCGTATCTGTGGTGTAACGGTACAGCTGCCGCCTGTTAAGACCGTTAGCCGCGTAGGGTCCTGGGTTCAATTCCAAGGTCGGGCAACTTTTCTTAAATGTTTTTCAGATTTTTGTGAGTAAGCATTACACTGCCCGGGATTGGCATGTGCCCGAAATGGCGATAAGCTTGCCACCAATCACATCAGGACGCTAGTACTTTGGCTAATCGTGGGTGTTCTAGTACACGTACTGGATTTACAAGATACTTTTTTACTTTTTGTTACGAAGTAATAGATGCACAAACAAACATACTTTCAAATTCTTAATATATATGTACATATATGGATAAGTATATTAAGTATTAGAAATAAAATTAAAAGGTATTTTAAATGACGTGTTTTCGGTGGCCCAGTAGTAAGCGCTTCGGATTTCCATTTCAGTAGTCCAGATTCGAACCAATGAGTTTTTCTAACTTAAGTACATTTTTTGAGTGTTCTTACGTGAGGAAACCTGGGTTTGTGCCCGATATGGCGATGGACTTACCATCTGTCACGAATGGGACGTTATGTACCTCTGCCTACCCTTTCAGGGACAATTGTTTTTAGTAGTACCTTTGTCAGTTCCTGTTGAGGAACTATTGAGACAAAAAAAAGTCAGTATAGTTCTTTTAGTCCCTCTGAAGGAACGACTGGGACACAAAGCGTGAAGACATTTATTAAGGGTAACATAGACGTAAATAAGATAATTTCAGAATTGCAATAAATTGATTCTCAGAATTCTCAGAGATTCGATTGTTGTTTTAATCGATTAGTAGACATTTATTTATCGATTTGGCAAGAACGAAGACCATTAGCAAGTGGAGTAGAACCAGCTGAAGACATTAGCATCGTTAAAGCTGTCCTTAAATACGTTATTTATTAAGCTTTACAGAGCAGCAATGAAATGTTAGTTGTGAATGAATTGGCAGCGACGTATTAGTTAGAGAGTATTTAAGTATTACGTAACACAATACTTGAAGATTTTTGACCCCCACGTGTCACAACTATGTTGCACAAAGTACCTACCGGGAAGTCACTAAAAAATTCAGATGCTATCAAAAACTATGTTACGTAACGCGTTGTAATCCCCCGCCTGCCTCTGTAACGCATCATAACGTTTTGCAAGACCCCCTTCCTCCCAAATTGCGTAACGTAATTCTTGAACGCTTCCGAAACTATATTATATACTAATATAATAAAGCCCAAGCCAAAGAGTTTAGTACAGTATATATAATATAGTAATACCTACTGTAAAATTAAGATAATATGTTCTGCCGCTACACCGCGTTTTAGCTGTTCCGACGAACTTCGTACCGCTTGCATTAAGGGGTATGAAAAATAGCCGATATGCATACAATATTTCATGAGAACGGCACAGGATAAAAATATTGTACGTCCCAGTTCTAAGTTACCTCGCCATCAGTTTATAGCGAGAACGGTTCAGCTGTTCTTGAGTTATAATTAATAAAACTAATATGTTTAGGATGTTCTTTTATATATGTATATAGATACTAGCTGACCCGGTTCCTTCCACGAACATTTCAAGACCCAAATTAGCCAAATCGGTTCAGCCGTTCTCGAGTTTTAGCGAGACTAACGAACGGAAATTCATTTTTATATATAAAAGAAGAAGAAGATTACAGGACAAATTACACAAATCGATCTAACCCCAAAGTAATAAAATTAAATGCTTGTGTTATGGGTGTTAGACAACGAAACATATACATAGAAATACATACTTAAATATATACAACAATAAATTTAATAAACACCCAGACCCGGAAATACAAACATCTATGTTCATCACACAAATGTCTGTCCCCGTCGGGAATCGAACCCGAGTCTCGATGTTAGTCGGCCTACGAGGCGGTCAAAACGGCAGATTGCCATTACATAATTGACAGAAAATCGGCTAGAAACTATCTATACAAAAAATAAAATTGAAGTGTCTGTATGTAATATTAATTAAAATAACCGCTTTTTACTATATTTACAAGGCACCTATACCGAATCAACACTTTTTAGAATGTTTGTCTGCATGTTTGTATCCGCTATGCTCCGAAACGGCTAAATCGATTTTGACGGGACTTTCATTGGCAGACAGTTAATGTAATGAAGAGAGAAGTAAGAACTTGAAACGTATAAAAAACGATAAAAAAACGCGGAAATAAAAAATAAAATAATATTCGGATCGTGAACCCGATATCTTCGTGTGGCTATTAGTATTCTAGTGGCGTCCAACTTACCAATTTTTCTTGCATTCTTAACACTTCAAGTCAAGTTCAAGTGAAGTTTAAGTTTCCAGATGATGTAGCTTTCTAATATCCAAGTCTTGTAGCACTTTAAACGTGTGGTGTCAACTAGTGTTGTTGAGGAAGTGATTATGAGGAAGAGGAGGAGGAAGTACGCACAAGTTTAGAGGATGCGGAAGATGAAGAGGATATTTTTTGAGGAAGAGGATGCGGATGAGGAAGAGGATGATAGGAAATTACAAATACCTACTAGCGGACCCAAACCAAAAGCCGCTGTCCTGTCTGTACATAACTAGGTACATACATACACAAAAAAAATATTAAAAGGGCATTTTCCAGTGGACCAAAATATGATTCTATACCATTTTCAAAACACACACAATAAAATATTATCAGAATCGGTCCAGCAGTTAAGGAGGAGTTCAGTAACATACACAACACACGCACACACTAAAAAGATAAGTGAATGATACAATTTCATTTTAGAATTAATATGAAAATAAGAACAGTCTTTATTTCTCGATTAATTACTTAAGTCGAATATTATTAATCAAAATTAAACAATTGAATATTAATAATCAAAATTAGTTAAAAGAAGGTAAATTTTTATAAAAATTTATTTGGACGCTGTTTCTCCCGACAACCGGTTTCTTAGCTCATCATAATATACAAATTCCTCATCAATTTTTCTTAAATTTTGAGGAAGCGATAGCGGAAGAGGATTTTTTTTTATTTATGAGGATGTGGTAACGGTTGAGGAACCCAAAATATTGCAGAACTTCCGCATCATGAGGAAGCGTAACAGGAATCCTCAACAACACTAGGTTATATGTTTATGTTTACATGCTGCTGCTGCTTAAACCACTCAAACTATAAAAAAACATTTTAAAAGTCTTTTAATGATGGATTAGAGTTCGCTATATATAATGTTCAAAACTAAAATCAATAAATAATGGTAATAAATATCTCTGGACAAATTACACAGATTCATCTAACTCCAAAGTAAGCAAATTATGCTTACTTAACACAGGCATGTTACGGGCGTTAGTCAACGATAATAATACTAAGAAAATACTTGAATAGATACCAGAATAAACTTACTTAACACCCAGACGTGGAAAAATACATACATCACACAAACGCCTGTCCCCGTCGGGAATCAAACCGAAGCCTCGCGGTTGGTCCGTGCAGCGTGTACGCTAACCCCTCAACCAAAGAGGTGATTAATATGATCGCAAATACTTAAGCAAATAAAATGTCAATCTGTAGTTTATTTTATTGCATTAGAAGACATACATATTTGCTAAGGGCAAAAAGTCACTTGCTTCTTAAAAACTCGATTACCAATCTGGTGGTATGTTAAGTAGGCCATCTAAACGAGAACACGAGAAGCGAGAGCACTAACGTTTCAGTATAATCGTCTGTAATCTACACATATATACATATATTTGTAATACCGAATCAATATATTTCAGAATCATCCAAACTAATAAGCTGATGAAATTCGAGACACATTTCAAGAAGCCGTCACCAAACGGAAGTTGAATGTTCCCGCGGGATCTCCAGTTCGTTTCGCTCAGACCTCATCCCGTCGGGTCCTGACAGGGCACCATAAATATACTAGGCAGACAAGGTAGAACCTGATTTCCCCAGTGACGTCACACGTCTCTACTTGGCTCCTGAACCCTGATTGGGTTAGGTCGACCTTGACCTTACTCAATATTTATAAAGAAACTAACTTTCCACCCGCGGCTTCGCCCGCTTCATTTTTTAGTTACATAAATAACTTTCAAAGAGCAAAATTTTTTCCGACTTAAGTATAATATTTTTTGTGGCATAAGACAGCGAACAGACCCATAGGTCTCCTGATGGTAAGTGACCACCGTGGCCTATAGACACCATAGAAGTTGTGGGTGCGCCGCTGTCCTGTGGTCGGGCTGTTAGACCTCATGACCAACGCAGGAAATCACTTGCGTATTGAAACTCATAGCCTCTTGTAATGTAGCCTAAGTGTTATTCTTATGGATAAGTTATCGTATTGTGAAGTTTCGTCTAAATCTGTCCATTCGTTTATTCGTGAAATAGTAAAAAACATTCATACATACATACAATATACATCCATACTTACAAAGTTTCGCGTTTATAATATTAGTAAGATTATCTTTTTTTACTTTTTAAGCGAGTTCGCCAAAAAGAGGGTATGTTTGTACGTAATAAGTATTAGTAGTCGGAAAAAAATAATTTATGTTATTACAATAATTTACGTGGGCGAAGCCGCGAGCGGAAAGATAGTTCTATTATAAACGTTTTCTTTTTGCTAATGTTAAAATATGCTATAGTTTGAAATATAACTTGAATGAATGAATGAATCTTGAATGAATGAACAAATTGTTATGCCTATATAAATACAACTTTGTAAACTTGTGTAATTAAATATTTAGTCCTGCGTTATTCAGCTTATTTAGAAATAGCACTCAGCATATTTTCACCAAAGATTATTTAGCCGACGTAGCGAGCCTCAACTTGTAAGTCTTCTCCTAACTTTCTAATTTGGTTTAAAACTCTTAAGTTAACATTTGGAGATGCTGATTAACTCAGACTGCGTATTGAATTTTATTGTCATTTCGGCTTAAACCTAAAGTTTATCTACTTAGTCTGGCCATAAATACTGTTAACATTAAAAATAAATTAATATTTCATTTGAATTTGGAATCTGTCATTTTTATACGATTGTTCAATGTGTTTTCTCATTTTGGCACCAAACAATATTTTGCGATATTGAAATAGAAATTAAACAAAAAAATGACCGTTTTAATGCTCAAAGCTCTAGGAAATCTACTCAATTAGAGAAGAGACAGAGAGTGTAACGTGAGCATCTGGTCCTTCCAGCAAGACTCGCCGGGTCATAAAGCTCGGTCCCCGCGGTCTTGGTTGGAAGTGAACGTTTCGGACTTCATCAGAGCTGAAGACTGGCCGTCGTCTAGTCCCGACCTTAATCTGCTGGATTATGATTTATAGTCAGCTTCAGAGAGTACAGCTTGCTCTAAACGCCGTGATAATTTGGAGTCCCTTAAACAATCCCTACGATGGGTAGTGAAGAATTTCCCCATTAAAAGAGTGCGTGCTTCTATTGATAACTAGTCTCAGTGTTTAAGGGACTGTTTTGCCCAATTTAAAATTTGAATGCAATTAAAAATACAATGTTTTTCTATGTTACAATATTTATGGCAAGACTAGGAAAATTTTAAAGACGCTTATAGTCTAGGGATATGAAAACCCCATCGCTAGTTAGCTATTGGAATGATCTAGAAGTACATAAAAATCTGAATTCTCACTGCTTAAACAAAAAAATCAAAAATCTCTTGAGTGCTCGATTTTCATTTTAAACTGACAGTTTTTTCCCTGAATAGAATAGAAAATATTTTATTTCTCATAGACATTACATCTCTCGTCTCGACTGGTCTATATAATTATAAACTTTCGAGTGGTGAACCAATTTTAATTATTATTTTTTATCAGGGTTCCGTATCCAAAAGGCTAATACGGTACCTTATTATTAAGACTTCGCTGTCTGTTTGTCTGTTACCAGGCTGTATCTCATAAAGAAACTCAAAACTTTCACGGACGACAAAACAAAATAAAAATAAAATATAAAGGATGTTCTCATATAACGAAGGTGATTATGTCACCGCTTTAAATGGTATGGAACCCTTCGTGCGCGAGTACGACTTGTCAACTACAAGCCGGCTTTTTTTTAAATCTGATACTTCCAGTGTCCTATTTCATTATGGTTCAGTTCTGACCCAAGATAGTAAAGTTGAAATCGTTTTTAGGGTTCCGGACTCATAGGGTAAAAAACGGAACCCTATTACTAAGACTCCGCTGTCCGTATGTCTATCACCAGGCTGTATTTCATGAACCGTGATAGCTAGACACTTAAGATTTTCACAGATGATGTATTTCTGTTGCCGCTATAACAACAAGTCACACAGTAGGTACGTCACATTTTTTTGAAATTGTATTGGACATCATTTACAATGTTTTTCTTGTTTCTGTGGGGCCTCCAGGAACAGTTTTCTCACAAAAAGAAGGAACTCAAAAAAAAAATATATCGAATGGGTTGAGTTTTAAACCTGGAATTCTGCGTATTAAGGCGTCCGATTTCCCAACTGAGCTATACTAACTTAACAAAATGCTGCGAAATTTAGCTTTGTATTGTAATGACATAGGTTTTTATTCCATGAAAACACGATTAATAAAAGAAACCTGAAAATAAAACCTAGCTAGATCGATTTATCGCCC